>FASU01042686.1:3896-14896 GCA_001486225.1 Heliconius pardalinus sergestus
CATATCCTGGCTCTGGTGAAAAAGGCGGAGTGATACAACTCTACTCTCTATACTCTATTATAAAAGAAAAATACATAAAACTAATTTCCTATAAACATACAACGATCAGTATTTTATTTAGGATTATAACCTAAATACTCGTTTATGGAACGCACATACATTTTCATGGATGTAGGTGCATTTTGGAATGGTTTTATAGGCCATTACCTTGAGGGATCACCCTGTATAATACCGCGCTTATTAATTCTATGCGCCCGAAAGCCTTTTACTGTGTAAATAAACACCTGTGTTTAACAAGATTTAGAGTGTGCAAAAAATGCGGTTATTTTTCAAGTTGTTATGTTGGGTTTTACGGTTTTTACTAGAGATTTTATTTCATTGTGAAAGTAGGTAGTTATGACAAAATGAGGGCAGTCGTGGTGCAGGAGTACAAGCGTGCGACTGTAAACGCCTTCAGAATTCAATAGAAAGTGGAGATCCGAAGTGTTTTAAATAGAACAGTGTCTTATAAATAGGTTCACAGGTTCCCTCTATTTAAGTTCCCTATCCTGCCATGTGCAGGAGAAACGGACTAAGAAGGAGAATAGAAATATAATAGTTCATTATCCCGATTCGGAATAGAAAAGTTATCACCTCAATTTTTCCTCAAATGAGAATTGAACTCGCTACAATCACGAGCATATTTAAATACTATCTCATTGTTTTGTAATTACATTGATATAATAATATTGGGCATCATTAGGCATCATTATTATTTCATTTCGATCCTAATATATATAGCTAAAGCAGAACCTCTATTGAATAATATAAACCACTGGAAACAGCAGAAATCATAGAAAATTCAATTTTGAAATCCAATTTATATAATACAATTTTCATTTCCAGTTTCAACAATTTACAATTGTATTCTATACGAATTGACACGTTGGCGACGTTCCAGATAGTTTACGGCCTAGCCGGCCTTCTGAAATTAACTATTCGATAGTTACTATCGAGTGCTCTTTGATATAGACAACAATATCTAATGTCATATTAGTGTTACTTGAGAGCGATCTGGCTGGCCGTTTTGAATATAGCTTCTCTACTTAAAATTAACTTTTTATTTACTTAAAATAAGATATTGGGGCCGGTCGTGGCCCAGGGGCAACTGTAAACAACTCGTTGTTAGTTCGATCCCTACTCGTTGAAATGAGATTTTTATTTAAATTTATATTTCCATTTCTTCGTTCTGGCAAAGCGCGGCGTTGAGTTCCGCTACCTAAATTAAGATATTTCCACTTCTTCACTTTCCGCCCAATTTTTGGACTTTGAGTGATTAGTGTCTCAGTGGGAATCGAACCCACAACCATCGCGTTTCAGCCAAGTACAAAAGGATAAATTCAGTCAAGTACAAAGTTATATTTTTTTTTTAATATAGAATTTTACTATATCAGCACTAGAGCGTTGTTCCAATATATTTTTGTAAAATGTAATTATTACAATGAAATTTCATAAATTTTACATTACTATTGATCGTTTCCAACGTAGACGGAGCAACTCACGAGGGACCCACAAGTCAGGATTTAAAGTTGCTGAATAAGAAATATTGATTTTAGATTTATCATAAAACTTATATTTTAGTTGCGATATTGAATGATTTTTTTATCTTCACGCTGTATCCCGGACATAGCACGGTAGACTGAGGGAACCCGAGAACTTAGTAATAAGTCATTCAGTTCCCCTTAAGACATTTTCGTTCCCCACTTACCGACACATTCTGGCGTATAGCGTATGTGTATTGAGTGGTGGAAATTAACTTGCCAGAACGAAAGAATTAAAATATTAAAAAATTCATTCCTCGCGTGGGAATCGAACCTACAACTTGTCGCTTTTGCAGTCACACACTTATACTCTCGCGTCACGTCTGCCTGAATATTTATTGATATTTTAGTCAATTTGAGGCTATAAGGGAATAATGGGACAGCGCGATAATGTAAACGCGATGTTCGTAGGTTCGATTCTTTCATTTCTTAGCACTGGCACCTAGGCAAAATGCAGCGTTGAGTTCCGCCCATTAACACGTAATGTACCGAAAATAGCGACTCCTTTTATGAAGTTAATAAAAAAGGGAATTTCGAATCTATTTCCTACAAACATGTAATGTAAGCAGTACTAGTACAATAGTATCAATCTCGGTGACAGGTTATAATTCGTGTGACATCCGCGTGACATCGCCCTCGCGGGAAATCAGTCTTTGTAATTTATCAAAGCGGCAGCAATTGTGTAGCTGGAGCTGTGTAGATGTTGAATATATTAATATTAAATAGTATAAGAAATGTTGATGGAGTCGATACTAAAGTAATATAGCCAATTTGTTGAGTCCTTTTTTAGGGTTAAAAAAATTGTATAAAAATCCTTTGTAGTCCATTTTTAAGTCTGTTTACACTATTTTTCTCAAGACCTAACTTTAAAAAATGGGAAGGTAGTGACTTAGCACTACATTCCCTCTACCCTGCTGTGCGCGGGATACAGTGTGAACATAATTTTTATATTCATTTATCGAGCTAGACTAAGCTAAACCCTAAAGCTTTACAATACTAGAGAACATCTACACAACACTTCAAGGTAAAATGCCTTTCAACTATCACTATCGACTATAACGCATGAGTAAATTTGAAGTGGAGAGAATGCTTACCGTTCTGTAAATAAATAAATTCACTTTTTTTTACCTTCTTACGTGTAATAAAGGCGACACATATCTCTATTCTCTATTTTGTGTGAAGCAAATATTTATATTTGTACTAATATTAAATCAGGTTCTCTTTGCCCATCTTGCAGCGGGGTACAGCGTGTAAAAATAAAAATAAGTATTTACTTAATATTATTGTGTAAATATAATTAAATAGTGCTTAGAATGTCTTTTCATTTCCTTGCTCTGGTAACGAGTCATGATACTTGTATCTGTATCCTGTATGTATCGAGATGAAACATACTCGTATATATAATAATAGCTTATGAACTTTTCTAGCTTGTTTCCTTTTTCTATAATACTTTTTTTTCTAGTTTCAACAAAAGAGAAACAAATTTATTAAACATTACTAAAAAGCTTTAATAATAATTGGAAATATAACTTTGACAAAAAGAAAGAAATGAATATATTTCATACACAGAGAATTTCGTGCACCTTCATAATTCCTATACACGTTGAATCCCGCTTATAGCAGGGTAGATAGTTGGCACCCAATATTAAGGCACTCAATTTTCCGTTTATCGTACAATGTTCAAAATATTAAGTGTTGAGTAACGGAACTTAACGACGCGCTTATCAGGTTACCCAAGTAAAAATCGAACCCACTATCGTCGCTGCGCCAAGACGGTCTCATACAAACAATTTCTTCAAATATGTTGACACTATAGTAGGTAATGAACCATTAAAATCTAAACACGAACAACACTCAGCGTGAAATGTTGAATTTACGAGAATCAAAGTGATATTTGTGTAAGTAATGACTGTAATTATGTATTTAAATGTGAGGTGTGAGCTTTATGGGCTCTTGTGTACAGGTGGTGGTGTAATGAATAATCTTATAATAGTTTAGTTATAAGCTATTAAAAAAAGTTACCTGAAAATTTATTACTAAAAATTACTTGAGCTGTTCCTTGCAGCGTGTGACTCTTATAGTCACGATTGTAGGTTCGATTTTCACTCGGTTTAACATGATGTATTTTAATTTCCTCGCTCTGGTAACAAAACAATGTGCGGCGTTGAATTCCGTCACTCAACAAGAAAAATTGAAAGTCCCTAATGTACAGTCGTGTGTATAATATCCAATACGTAGAGTTCGATGTCACTATGTATCATACAACAACAAACTGAAAAAAAAAACGTAAAGGACATATAACGTTGCGCTTTTCTGTAATTTAATGTTGTGAACGAGCTGAAGTGTTGAGTGAACGGGCACTCCTGTATATGTATCTAAAATATGCATTCTGTACAATTGTCCGCGAATACCTCTAATAATTAAATATGGTTTTTGTCAGGCTATTGCCAAATAATATATTTAAAAGCTAGCAGGATTTAATATATGAAGGAAGGGTGAAGGTCCCTAGTAATAATATTATAAAGTTTGATATAACTGTCTAACATAAGTGTCGCGTGTCTAAAATCACCTGTCTAATGTGACGGGGGAAACGTTTCTAACATAAAGCGAATATTATTTTCACATTCATAGTCCCCAAATGTGCGACACGACAGATTGTGGGTTCGATTTTCACCTGAGGAAATTCAATGTTTTCATTTTCTTCGACCTGGTAAAGCGTGGCGTTGAGATCCGAAACTCAACACGCAACGCCTCCAGAATTCAACGAAAAGTAGCAAACGTTAGCTCTTAATGGTAACAGAATTTCTTATTAGGTTCTTAGGTCTCTTCTTCCCTCTGCCTACCCTGTCATGTATACGATACTAGATTTGAAACATTGCTTATTGGGTGACGTATAACATAACGCCGTGTTTTAAATAATGAATAAAATCACATAAAACAAAATACTAGTACATTATAAGTTCGACCCAATAGAACATGACGTTGTTACTTCCGGTATCTCTTCTACCTTCCTGTTTTGTGTCCATTTCTACGGTATTACTGACTCAGCCATTTTATTATATTGCTAGTGACATATTCTGTAAAATGTCCACTATTTACCTATGGTTTATAAAGGGAATAGGAAAAATATTATCGATATTTGTTTCTTGAAACACTTAGTTTTTTAGATTAAAAAAACACGATTTCTTACTTATAGAACTTAATATTAGAGTTAAGACACTCCCATCTCCACTTTTTGACAAATTTACGAGCGAAAAATTGACAGTATATCATTTCGTCGAGTGGAAATCGAACCCACAACCGTTGCGCTTATAGTCAAACGTGCCACTGTGTCTGGATGGCATTTGATCTTCATTTCTATAAAGATTACACCATCATATTTAAATTAATATTTACGTAAATGCTTGTAACATAATATATCTATCGAATCTATCTATGATGATCAAAGCATAATTTTAGACTCAAATTATGCGTGTTCCAATTTTGCTCTATTTAGTTTACCTAGCAAATATGTAATGATTTCCCGAAACGTATATTATTAAACGAGGGTTGTAAGTTCTAATCGGGAAGTAGATTTATAGTACGTTGGGGTATATTTTGTTTATGAACTTCACATTGTATCCTACATATAGAAGGATAGGCTGAGAAACCTAGGAACCCAGTATTAAGACATTCTGTTACCAGCACCACACTTCTGTTAATTCAATTCTAGAGACATAAGTATTTTATTTCTTCAAATGGGAATCCAACCTAAAACCGTCACGTTTACATGCTGACCCATTGCACCACGGAGGCTTTACTTTTTAAGCAAGCAAGAGGAAAATACATATTTTTATTATTATATTGAATGAAAATAGTAAAATACAAAATTGTATGTAATAGATATAGTCGACGTATAAGAAAAAAAGGGGGTATTGAATTATTTTTATTTCTTCGCTCATACAAGACGACAAAGCATAGTGTTGAATTGAATGGAGGTACCATTCAATTCGCTGTTTTGGAACTGAGTGGGAAGTATAGAATGGATTATCTTAACTCAAGGTCTCCTCTGCGTACTATGCTATCAGGTAAGTAGTATACAGCTGCTTTTTTTAAAGTACCTATAAAAGTAAGACGAAAGTGAAATTTTGTTAGCATTATGCCAGATTCAGACCAGACTTTAGAACTTTGGAACTGAAGTT
This sequence comes from Heliconius pardalinus sergestus, assembly GCA_001486225.1. Lineage (NCBI taxonomy): Eukaryota > Metazoa > Arthropoda > Insecta > Lepidoptera > Nymphalidae > Heliconius > Heliconius pardalinus. The sequence continues at coordinate 9,658 of FASU01042686.1, forward strand.
TTACAAAGCCTCAAACACGTGTGGGTGTAAAATGTAAGTCTTAGGGATTGTGTTAGCACTTTGAAATATATGGAAATATTGAATTTAATACGAGCATCTTCAAATCCATTTGGTCGGTGCCTCATGGTGCTTTGGCACAGCGTATAACAATATAATATTAAATGCGACGATTATGAGTTCGATTCCCGCTCAAAGGAATGAATATTTTTAATTTCCTTCCTTCTTATTTTCACGGCGTTGAGTTCCGTTAAACGCAATGTCTCGAAAGAAGTCCACGAGAAAAAATATTGCAAGTGGAAAGATAGGTCTTACATAAGCTATCTAATAATGCAAGCTGTCTCATCTGATTCAAGGCACGTAAGTAATTATATCCCATTGTCTCTTTTTCTCTTTTACAGATATTACTGTGCTACCGTATGGTTTTAAATTGGTGTTTAAAGCAGTATACATATTTTTTATCTTCACTTTGTATCTTGCATAAAGTATGGAAGACAGAAGGAACCTAGTGTTGAGACACTCCGTTCGCCACTTTCGATCCAATTTTCAAGATATTGTGTGTTGAACGACGGGAGTCAGAGCCCGTCTTAGTCTACCAGTGCGAAGAAGTTATTCTCTTTCTCTTACCTCCTCCGCGCAAGCCTTATAAAGCATAAGTCGATGTTCTGATATAAAATACTGTTTCACCCTGTTCCATACCCCAATTTATTTAACCAAACTTGGATTTACTCTCCAAGCAAGTTTTTACACCCTTAAGCTGGACTTCATTCGATAGGTCAACCTCAAGAATCTCAATATTGCTACTATAGAAAGGGAAATGCCAATTAATTTAGATATAGCATTTAAATACTGAAGGGCGGCTTACGTCTTTGCAGGGTTAAATTCGACAAAGTTATACCCACCCCACTCCGAGACCTGCTTTTAGGTGGACTCAATCCCAGACATAAGTAAGATTCTTCATTCTTCAACCTCATCGCAAAAGTTGTTAGCCCAGCCATTGTTAAGGGTATTTGTTATAGTGACAATCGCACACCAATGAATGCTGCTGGAGTGCAACATGTTATTTTCATGACCTCAGCGTTAAGTCAGTTGTCCATTTACCTCTAGGACAACTGTCAGAATTTAATAAAACTGAAGTGTTTGTTTTGTTGGACGCGCTAGTCTCAGAAATTATTATTTTAAATAAAAAAAAAAGTTATTTGTAGAATATTCCATATATCATCAGGCAGGATAGGGATTATATTATAATCAAAGAGAAACTCCAGGTAAACGTTAATTTAAGCATAAACTTGTACAACCAACAAATATAACTGTGAATTTATTATATGTATATGAATATATTAATGTAATATAAGAATTGATATTATGTTAAAGTGCTTTTGAGGCAAATTTTATTTGGTAGAACACAATTTGTTAGAACGAGCTCACGTACCGCTGACATCGCTTCACATATAGAAATATGAATAACGTATCTATTGTATTATGTACGCTGTTCTTACACAGCTTTGTTGGAGAGAATTGGGGTGAAATATATCGTATAATAGAGGAGGAATACGCCAGGGAAACATGCTGTATACTGCATGGCAGAGTAGGCAATGGGTGCCTAGTGTTAAGATTCCGAAAATTCTCCGAGTGAGAATCGAACTAACAACTATCGTCATCAATTGTTATTCCACAATATCCAAATAAATATTATTATTATTATATACATACTATATTTTGTATAGTTGTGGGTTCGACTGCCATTTAGGGGATTAATTTATTAACATTTATAAATTTACAGTCATTCTTATTCTCAGTCAGTCTTCTCACAATATTATTTTTTAAGCTTAACACTGTATCCATATACACATAGAAGGATTGACGGAAGTAACACGGGCACCTCGTATTAAGGTGCTCCGTTCCCCGCTTTCCAGGAAATTTCTGTGGCATCTGTCGAGTGGCGGAACTCAAAACCAGGCTTTGCCTCATTACCAAAAACATTAAAATACTAGTATAAGTCAGCGACAATTTCCTGTCTTTAATAAAGCTAAAGATTTATATCTAGACTGGATTCTATCAGGCTGTAGGTCAATCTAATTACTTTCTGAGTTAAGAGCGCTACGACGCGCGACGTTCAATTTGAGAGACTGTCCTCGTTAAATATAAGGTAAAATATTGTAATAAATAATTAATTTGAAAGTTACGTTAAGTAAAAGTCATCTACATTATATTTTCTACATATAAAAAGTATTATAAATGATTTTTTGTTTTTTATATTATACTTTAAGTTTTAAAGTTAAGAACTGAATTAATGTTCTAAGGTTATTGACGCGGTTACGGGTTCGATCTCTAAACGGGGGAATGAAATAAGGTCTGGTAATGAGGAAAGGCGCCTGCCCGTCCGTCACATGAAGCTATAAAAACTTAACCTAACTTATCTTTACGCTGTATTCCTAGCAGGGTAGTTAGGGTTAGGGTAGGGTTAGGGTAGTAGAAAGGGGCGCCAAAAGCTACGGTCTCTTCATACAGCTACAAAAAATAGTCATTTTATTCTTCTTACCGCATCAGTAAGAACCTTATATAAAGTCGATCTCGAGTCGATAAACCTTATATCGATGTCCATTTTAATAACTTTTAAGATAATGTGGAATTCAGCACCGCAGTTTGCGTCGTTGCCAGAGCAAGGATATAAAAATATAAAATATTTAATTTCCTCGAGTGGCAATCGAACCCGCAACCTGTCGTGTTTACAGCTTTACGCTTGTTGCTGCGCTACGACTGACCTTATAAAAGTGAAAAATATATATCTAAATATATATAAATATAAACCAGTTCAAGAACCTAACTTCGTATCTAATAGTAAAGATAGGTGACGTTTTGGCTCACATCCAAATGTTCCAGTACTTTCAGCTTCAGATTAACGAAACTGTTCCCCCACAAGCAACACTAATGAACAATATTTATGTGAGTGCATTTGTGAGATAGTTTTATTCCATTACCCAACTAGGCTGGAGAAAGTAAATGCTATATATATAGAGATTCTTACTCAGAAGCAAAGAAAGACTGGGAACCTACTTTTCATTGGGACACTTCTGTTCCCCACTATACCCAGAATTCTGTTTGCGGCAGGCAGGCATTACGTGTTAAGTAGCTGAACTCAATGCCGCGCTTTGACTCATTACCCGAGCCATACAATTTAAATATTTAGTTTCCCCGAGTGGGAATCGAATCTACAACCTGTCTCCTTTACAATCGCACGCTCGTACCCTGCGCCACGACTTTTCCTCTTACATTTTCCTTTGGCCTCTTTTCTTTTATGTTTCACGTTCTGTTAACATAGCGTGAAGAAACTTTTCCAAATTATTGTCAAATAAGATACAGAAAACTACAATTAATATTCATTTTTCATTTTAAATTTATTATCTAACAACTCAATTCCACTTTAAACTTTCTTAGATAAACTCAACTTAAAAAAAAAGAAAAATAATGGCCATAAGAAAACTGTTACAGCATAATTTATTGCTTTTAATATATTTTTAAAATAAAATTATGTTAAAAACACTTCAAACGTAAATTACTTTATCTAACTTTTACGTCTGCTCCAAAAAAACGGTGAAAAAAAGTTTCCCTGACGATAATTTGAAGAACTTTTCCCTCCCCTGTTATAAGTTTCGACAAGTTATTAGGGATCTATAAAGCATATCATTTTATGGGTTGTAATTTTTTATCTGGAAATTAATTTTAGTTAAGTCAACATGAATTTAGGCAGATCTGCCTCAAGAAATCAGCGACAAGTGGAGAATGGAAGTGCCTTAATGGGAACGGAGTGTCTAAACACCAAGTTCCTAATATACTATGCCTACCCTGCTGTGATGAAGATAAAATATAAATATGAAATAATTATAAATAATACATTATTTAAAATATATACCTGTATGAATTTTAAAATGTAATTCAAACATTTGTTTGTTTTTCAAAGAACTTTAATTTCCTTGGTCGCAGGATTCTTAAAGAGAATGTTTTTAAAGGGCTAATTACGGTTCCCACAATGCTTTACGTTTGTAAGTCACGTTCATAATTACCTGTTGTAATATTTTATTTTAAAAGGATATGTTTTCTCTTTTTTTTCAGTTTCACGCTGTATCCCTCATATTGAATCCACAACTTGTCGCATTAACATTCACACTAGAGGCCACTTTCCGCATATTTTTTAAGAAATTATGTTGAGTGTTGGAACTAAACGCTGCACTTTGATTTGTAAGAAAAATACTGAAAAACTTAATATATAACTTTAAACACTATTTAAATATAAATAAAATCGTTCTTTTGTACTTACTGATTTAACACAAGTTAGCGTTTCTGTTCGAATAATTTCAAGTTATTTTCATATAAATCAAAATTAATCGGTTGGTATTCAGAGTTGAAAGAAAATTGTAGAACGCAATTATATATACGCATATATGAGTTAATTCCGTTTATGTTATTGGATGGACTATAGAGATATAAAGTTTTAACCATACCTTTACTCTACAATATTTATTTATATTTTTTAGGGTTCCGTACCCAGAGCGTCAACTCTACAGGACCTTATTGCTAAGACTCCGCTGCCTATCCGTCCGTCTGTTACAAAAGTGTATCTCTTAAACCGTTTCAAAATTTTCTCAAATATTTTTCGGTTGCCGCTATAACAAGAAACACAATAATAAAAAACAGTTATTTTTCTCTATCTATTTCACTGTATCCTGCACATAGCAGAGTAGGCAAAGGAAACATGAGAACCTACTGTTAATACAAAGTCCACACTATCGTAAACATTTAAAAACTTTACTACTAAGCCATAGTAGTTTCAAGTAAGTTAATATTTATATTTTTATTGCACGCGAGAAGCGCTTCCACCGAGTTTAATGAACGTGCCGTTCATTTTAATTAAGAACACTTTAGTCCTCTCAATAAAATGCCTTTTTCACAAATAAAAGGAATAAATACCGAAGCGAACGATATTTTTACGAAATATTATGTATTGTATAGGTTCCGTCCCTAAAGGGTACGTCGTTGTCAGTTTATCTGTCTGTCACCAGGCTGTATCTCATGAACCATCATAGTATGACAATTAAAGTTTCAGAGATGATGTATTTCTGATGCCGCTATGACAAAAATACAAAAATAATAAACATAATAAAATTAATATTTAACACTAGAAGCGCCGCCGTCCCATTTTTGACCCAAACGCAAGGTAGATTGTATATAACTTTTTTATTTG
>FASU01042709.1:0-10442 GCA_001486225.1 Heliconius pardalinus sergestus
TTGTCTATTGCAATCTAAGTACTAAGTCCAATGCTTTCACAATAGCAATTTATGATTTCGATACAATTAAATATTATGTTCGGATAGTTCTCTCGCTCTAATATTGAACGACACTCAATCTGAAGAGTATGTGTGGTTGAAAGCATTCATCTCAGGAACTATTTTTTCGAAAAAAATAATCTTTTTGTGTTAGGCAAAGAGCTTCAATAGACATTCTTTGAAATCAATGTATAAATAATGTAGTTATATTCTTAAAAAAATATTAACTTACAATTTTTTTCTTATATTAATATATTTAAAATATATATATATATATATTTTATAAAGAAACAGATTATAAAAAAAAGCTTTTTAAAAACTTTCGTACAAGACTTTGTGAAACTAAATCCTATAAAGAATATACAATCAAATTAAATTAAATAATCCTTTAAAATGAACAAAATTCTCTTAAATAACGTCTTTCAACAATCATAATGAGAAAAGTAAAAGTAATTTCGTCGCCAACACAGGATTCTTGGGAAACGAAAGTGTTATTGCGAAATAATTTTAAGTTTTGAAAGTGGCCATATTAACTGTGGTCTGTATGTCTGTGTGTACATATTATATATTCGGAAGTAAATCAAGATAAATTACAATTGACAAAATGATAAGTTTCAAAACAAGCTTTAACTACCGTTTTATTTAGAACTCTAGTTCTAACAATAACTTTACAACTTATAGTTCATTTTATATTAGCCACCTTACAAGCGTATAAGACGACCAAATGATATAGGTCTATTGTGCTTATGCTATGTAATAGATAAAGTATGTAACTAAAGTGTCTACGTAAATTGGTCGTATTGTCTAACACGGTGCGGGCATATGTTCGCGACGGAAACGGCCGAAGTCATCCGAGCGCATTCGTAAGTAGGTCACACGCACACCAATGCATAATGCCCTACGCACACAGGCGTAACGACGCATCATTGTAAAGAAAAAACTCATTGCTTTCACACGACGCGAATTTTCGCAGTAAATATTTTAAAAAAATATTTATTTAATTTGTTTTTTAAACATGTGCTACTAATTATGAATGATATTCAATATTTAATGACACATGTTGTTTTTATATAACAATCAATAAATACTGTAATTGATATAGTAGTTTTTTTATAAACAGATCAATTAAAGACCTGCCAGTATAATGCCACAATGATAGTTTAACGAGAAAAAAATAATCACTTATTGCATTGTACTCGATTTACTAATTAAAATACGACATTGACCAATTCTAGCAGCATTAGGCCTAAACGTAAACCCTAATTATGCAGATAGGTATCCAGCCTAGGTTCTAGGCGCGCTAAAAATTAACATTCTACACATATACTGTTTGTACCTATAGAATGGCTAATTTTAAACTTGTTTTGGTCGTAACTGCTTGCGTGGACAATATTACATAAAACTAAACATATTACTGTTAAATAATTGATAATTTATTGTTTTTATTAACTGCATAATAATTATTGTGCAACACATTCTTTATTGGAAATTGAAGTGAAATATAGTGTGACCTTGAGAATAGTGACTATGTTTAAGGTCATGTCAAATTATTCGATATTATTAAATCGATTTTACACAAACAACACATTAATCACCTCCAGTATATTCGGAATCGATTTTGAAATATTATTTAATAAAAATGTAAATCAATTCGCCATATTTTCCCTTTATTCGTTATTATTTTGTTATAATTGCAATATGGACTGTTGCATATAAATAAATCATTTGCATTAAGGATAGTTAAAACCGCATAATTCGCGGCCTTCGCCACTTGTTTGCCGATATCTTCTCAATTTATGACGATTATAAAACTATTTATTTACGATACATAGTTATAAGAAAATGTCAATAAAGTTCATATAAACACGTAAAAGTTAAGTAATATCAGTTTTACAAGGATAGTAGGTTTCGTTTCGGTATTTATTTCGATCTCATATTGGTATATGCAATTGCTAAAGCAGTATAATGTCACCGGTTGTCGTTCTATTACTGATAGAGTGGTCACAAACCGGTATTTTTATAATGTAAAGCCTCACATAACCTAGTGTTAAGACACTCTGTTCTCCAGGCATCATACAATTTTTCGAGTTATTGTGTGTTGAGTGTCGAAACTTAACGCCGCGCTTTAAAGGCTTTATTGATGATGTTATATAAGCCTTTATAATGCAGTGAAAATGTCAGGATACTTAATTAATATAATACTTAATTTTATTTTAAAAAGTAATTTAATTTTGGTTTTAGGCTCATCAGTTTAATCTTAATTATACAAATAATATAATTATCGTATGCTCTTTAAACTGTTTCTGTATCCGTCAACTCGAGAACCAATTGATTTATTGACTTTCACTGATTGTTTAAAAAAACTTTCTAAAGGTTTTTTATTGAATACAATTTATAAATTAGTATGACGCCAAATAGCAAGATAGGCAGAGGGAACTTAGTGTTAAGACACTCCATTCCCCACTCACCGCCCAATTTTCGAGACGAATCCAATCCAATTTTCAAAAAATGATTTGTTCAATTCTAGTCGTTTATCTAAGAAAATCTAAAAAATCCACTAGTTTATAATATGATAAAGCTTATTATGTTTATAAACGCCTTATTCCTGTAAGGGCGTATACAGTTAGTTGCTGGATCGCTGTTACTTTGTATAATATCTTCCTGTACACAAACGTACAAGGAACTTATTTAAAGTATAAGTAACTAATATTAATATTACAAAAGAAAATTTCTTCTTTCACTTTCCTCAAAAATCGGTCTTAATATTACTAAGAATATAATAAAAAAGGAATGACTTGACGAGGAAAAAATGGAGAACAGACATTCTGACTATTTTTGACATTTTTGTTCTATCTAATAAAGAACAGATATCTCTTACTACAAATAATACTACTGACTTAATGTTATTTAAATACTAATTAGCATCTGTGAGTACATCTATAAATTAATACAATTACACTATTTAATAGAAAGTATGTATAGTATAAACAGTTGTTACGTATAAATGAAACATATTGACACATTACTCGTTGACCAATCGCCGAGATGCAATTTGGTCCAGATGGTGAATTGAACTAACTAAATTGCCACTTACGAATACCAGTTTAAATTTACTATAACCTAATTACAGAGTTACCCAGTGGGGAACGGGGTTAACACTAGGTTCCCTCTGTCTACCTCGATATATGCGGGATACAGAGTGAAGTTAATTACAGAATTAAAAAAAACAAAACACAATTTGGGTGGTGCGATGAGTGTCTTGACACTAGGTTTTCTTTACTTGCCTCGTTGTGAGCGGGATGCGTGAAGCTTCCGCTCACGGATCGCTTCGACTAAAGTAATATAAAATATGTAATATGTGTCATGCAAATAAACTATCACTCGGTCTATTAGTGAAAACTGCATTAAAATACGTTGCTTACATGGCGTATTTCTTTTATACTATGTAATATAATATATAGGAATATAATATGTATAACTTTTATATTTATTACAGTAAGTAACACTTTTGAGTGGCAAAATTCAACACTGCACCTACTTAGTAAACGAAACCCGAAACGAGAATCGAATCCACTATCACAGTTTATAATTAGATATTCATATTAATATCAATCTCATATATATATTAAAGTCCATACAATTGTTTATACATTACTCTTAATGCATTCACAAAAGCCCCGTTCATTATGTCATACAAATATTATTGTAGTATTTTCACATTTTATGTGTAACCCGAGATGTATTAATATTTTTTTAAATAATTACACAAACACATGCAAGTGCTTTTTTTATATAATAATTACACAAAATAATTGTGTATCCTGTTTAAAAATAGAAAAAGGAGAGACGAATAACCTATTTTTAGGTGACCTATATGCTATCTTCGTAACAGTACACTCGGCCACGCGATGCAATAAACATTTACAAAGGGAAATGCTAAATTATAAATTCGTACGCTTTAAGAAAAAACAGGGATTGTACAGGAATGTATATTTTTTTAAAGTTATACACAAAATTTGTGTATTATTTTCCTTTAATGTTAGTTAAAATTTTAAATATAATTAAATAGATGCAATTGCAATTTGCTAGATTGTTAATTCCAATCTTTTATTTTTCATGAAAAATCCTTTTTATTTTCACTTTATATCTAATTGTAGAACTCACACCGCGTTTTGCCTTATATTAGTAATAAATGAACATGAAATTAATTTAAGTGCTTCCATTTCCTTGAGCAGATATCGAATCCACGACCATTTAACAGGAAGTTACGAGTATAATAACAAAGTAAAACTAATTGAACAAAACCATAAATACATAAATCTGAGTCATAGTCTCATACAACGATAGTACAACGTCACTTATATCAATACGTATTTATGTTGATATGTAGATATATTATATGTATATATGTTTATGTTTAACATATTTGCATTCATAAACGTGGCGTAGGTCAGTTTCTAGTATTACTATTATGTAAATGTTATTATAGTGTTTTTCTTACAATTATTTATATAAAGGACGTGTAATTTATATATAGATAGATATACTTGATTCCATTGTGATGTGAATGTGACGTTTTAATTACCTATGGACGTGAGTACTATTCCCATTTAAGGTGGTTATTTCTTGTGAACGAGATGAGTAAATATGGAGAATAAATGTACATAATTTAGAAATATTTGTTCTTTTAAATTTATATAAAATTTTACGATTCCGCTACAAAATATGTTTTTGAAACGAGGAGATGTATGAAATTTAACATTTTCTTTTATTATTACACAAAAAATAAATAATAAAATTTTACATCTAAACGACGAACTAAAAGACGAACTTCAAATGTTAAAACATTTTGTTTATAACACAAATATAAATTGCAACGACGGTTACACAAAAATAGTATAACAATGAAATATAAAAAAAAAACGTATATTTCTGTATACAATACTCGTATAATAATATTTCGCAGTGGCTCTGGCTCTCTCTGGCTGGTTGATCTTTAAGACCTCAGCAGATGATTATGTTTATGTAGAGCCGCAATGCAGTATTTCGATTCAGAACTTTCAATGGTCGCGACAGTTTTTTGATGTATGAAAAATATTTTTTTTTTAAATGTTTTTTTTTTTAAATACCGTCACTTTAGAAGATTGGTTGGAGTGGGTGGTTGTGGATTCGAATATTATGTTGGGTAATATTTATTTATTTGTTTGTATATTATTTTATGTTGTTTGTAGAAAATGGAACAAGTAGATTTTGTTTTGTTAATCAATATAAAAAAATGAGGAAAAATTTAGAAAATATTCTTCTTTCTTCTTTTTTTTAATTCTAAATTTAATTTGCATTTAGCAGAATAAGCAAAAACAACTCAGTGACAAGATTCTACGTTATTTTTTAAACATTACGTGTTGAGTGGTGGAGCTCAACACCGCATTTTGTTTTACCAGAGCGAGGAAATGAAATAATTTATGTATTACCTCGATCAGGAATCGAACCCAGAACCTTATAAAGTTCGCTTTTACGAAAAGCCGTTGCTCGTTAAATATAATTTAAGTGCTAATTTAGACGTAGAGTTCAAAGTACGCACAATTTTATGTTTTAAGCAAGCGTTCTATTACAGTCTAGTATTTTAATAAAGTGACATCTGAGTACTGAGTCATGGATGAGAAACAGAATATCTTATATGTCAGAATTCGGTATCTTCTAAATATTTATTTAAACATAAATTTTTCATTTTTTTAAATTTCTTAATACATAATAAATTTCAAACTTTTAAACTGATAATAAAAGATATAGGTCATTGTATTTTTTTTAAATAAGTTTTTTTTAGTAAATAACGTTATCCCTTTACATATAATTAAAATTTCATATAACCAGTCTGTATAACCTATATACGACTAATATACTGCTACTCTCGTCACATATAATTATAATTTGAGTTCAGGTCAACATTAATTCACCTTTCAAATCAAATCAACGACAAATTTAAATCAACATAAAAAAAGTCTTTTAAACGGTCGCAAGTAAAAGGGTTTCCCTTTTCAGGCTTTTAAAAGTACTCATTAAGGTATGAAACCCACATTCCACAAAAGATTAGGTGGTGCACGTGTGTGTGTGGCACGTGTGTTCATACTTCATATATACACGTGCAGATAGACGTATCTATGTGTGCCTGTGAGAGCACACAAGTGTAACTAGTGATGTAATGCTCGTTGACGCCTAGCAGACATTTTTTATGGGTTCTGACGCAACTTTTTTATAACCGTAGCGTAAGGTTTTAGTTGCCCTTTCTTTTGTTTTTTTGCGTTTTTGTTTGTTTTTGGGTGGGATCTGTTTGGTGTAATTAGTTGTGAAACATGACTTTAGGGTTTAAATATTAATTATATAATTTTTTTAATGTTTTGCAAAAAATAATAATATATATGTATGTATATTTGACACTGGCACAAAGTAGGCGTATTGTTAAATTATGGGGTTGACTGTACAAAAGATATACTTCGTTCTTATATAGCATCTCTCTCTCCCTCTCTCTTAAACATTTTTTTTGCATATAATAAACCATATAGCTAACAAAAAACATTTTAATTACAGGTAAGATCCCAAACCAATGCAGCATCATGAAAAACATACACACATCAGGTTTGCTTACATTTTTTTTCATATTAAATAACTCATTAAAAAATATGAACTTTGCAATATAATGTAAAAAATCGTCGCATAATTATGACGTAGTGTGAACAAGCCCTTACGATGCACATACACACATACAAACAACTGCGTATAACTGTAACGCAAGGCTGCACACAGATGCAACAAGGACAGGTCAACGCACTCTGTTGCCTTGCACGAGCGGGATGCACTTATACACTTGCGTATAAGTGGGAAAGAGATAAACATATATCACCCACTTCTTCTCTTATGGGGATTTGTGCGGGTGAGAAGGAGACGCACATATGCCGGCAGGAAGAGACGGCTATATAAATATTATGTCTGTTATTTCACTTCCTCCGCTGTGATGCAATAGCAATTTATTATAAGCATCTATTTTGAGACAAAGCTCAATTAAAATTTAAACCTTTCATAATCTTTACTTTGCGAATATTTCATTTCTTTTTTTGGTATATTTTTATTTAAATTTATTTTCGAGCTCAATATGTCGCGAAAATATAAGAAAAAAATATGACCCAGTTTCAAAGATAGGAACACTTCCGAATTCGTTCGATAAGTTTTGGCGGGAAATGAAATATGATAGTGAAATTTTATTATTCGTGAATTTGACTCATTGTATAGTTTAATTTTTTTTATTTTTTGAACACAAGACGTAATTTAATACAAAATAGACTCATATTTAACATTATTATCTAAAATTTTACAACAGCGCCATCTATCGATAGATAGACGAAATAATCTTATTTCACTATCTACATGCCCTCAATTTAGATACTTAGTTCTCGTTAAAACAACTCATCAATTTATTTACTTATTAAGCAAATTCCCATACAACTTTAAGGCTATTTATCCTTTTATTTCGAGGAAAAATCGATTTTAAACACCAAACTACGCATACTTACTGTTCCGTGAAAATATCGTCTTTTGTGGACTTCTGTTAGGAAAAAAGTAGGCTCAGATACATGCCAAACCGCGTGTCGTTGAACTCTCTAAAAAGATGTCAGGTTACACAGGTTTTATGGGAAAATGGACCTAAAAATCTTTCACATAACAGCGAAATTCCCGCCAAATTCCTTTCAAAAGAGAGGCCATTTTGAAAAACACGCACACTAACGAGACGCACACACACAACTATGTGTATAAAGAAAGTACGTGAGCTTTCTCTGTGTTGCGTTACACAACGTTCTCGCTCTTACTGTTATGTAATAACGGTTGTTAGGCCGTAACATTTTTTTCATTTAACCGCTATTTTTTAAATGAAAATTTGAAAAATAAATAAAAGAAACATGACACAGACAATAATACCCTAAAATTAAGCCTATAGATTATTAAAACATCTATTTAAAAAAAAAACCATAAATCATCGAATAAATAATATAAACATATTTAACATTATTTTCCACATAAAAACAGATTTTTCTTTATATTTTTTTCTTTAATTTATAATAGTATATACCTGTTAGAGGTGTGCGTAACTCACACAGTGTCAGTCCAACCGTACAGTAGTGTGGCTTGTCTTTTCCTAGTTGGTTCCCCGATGGCCCGCTTGCAACATCCATGTGAGCGGGTCTTTATTAAAGGCGCGAATATTTAAAAAAAAATAACATAAATTAAAAAAAAATATGTGACAGTGACAGTGACGTGAAGTTTTTTTTGGAAAAAATTGTTTTCTTAAGCGTTTTCTTTTTGTAAAAAAAGCACAACTCGGCGATGCGTTTGTGACTGGTGAGATGGGACGCAATTGTTTTTTTAATTACGTTAACGTTTTTTTTTATTTTAAATTTAATTTTCTACCCAAAAATACTGAATAATCAACTAAAATTTATCCACATATATTACAGTGGCCGCGTTCATCATATTTTCTGTGAATTTTTAATAAAAAAAACCGCATAAATAGATAGGAGACATAGTATCTTGGTTTCCTATTAACGATAAGTATCGTTAGCGAATATATCTTCTACATCATATAAAATAGAGCCTAGTATTCTATGTAAGTGTATGAAGAGACTGTTTAATTTGATTTTGAAACAGTGTGTCATACTTACTTTGCTTCAAAACGATGTATGGAAAAGTGAAAAAGATTTTTTCTTTTAAATATGTTCATAAATAAGGTAAAATATATACCAAATTTTCGTATAACTTCATATATTTTAAATATAAACGTTATGCAAGCTTTTATTGTAAAGACTTTGTAATTTAATTAAACGCCGCTCCAACTAAGAGAATAAGATAGTAAAATAGTGTAGAAAACATTAAAATTTGAATGTTGTAGGATTTGATCCCGCACTTCTTGGAAATATTTTTTTATCCTTAGTTTATAAATTTTAAAATGGCATAGGGAGTGTCAAATCACTACGATCTTGCGTTGATTAAAGGATCGAATAACAAATATAGTGTATAAATATAGAGGCTTAAGAGGGAACTTAATACAGTAAAAGTGACTATATTTTTAATATTATCTAACAGAAATACTGTAAAAGAAATAGAAAATTATTCAAACGAAAAAATACAACAAAAACCTAAAATTTACTTTCAAAATCAAGAATTCATACAATACTTGTCCCGAAACGGACGATATCTAGTTACAAGGGGGTTGTCTCTCTCACTTCAACCCATAAAAAGAAACAATAGGTGTGAGCGAGACGGCGTTATTGTTAATAGTATAAAAGATGGCCTATTTTCCCGGCCACGTGGCTTGAAAACTCTAGTAATTTCCTTTTAAGTTGGGACTTAATGAAAGAAACGCTTCAACTTGCTGATAAAACTATTTATTTTGCTCTCAACTTTTATATTTTATGTACTGTAATGCGAGTATATCTGGAGTTTGTGATTAAATATTACATTCGTAACACCCTATATATGTATATAGTTGTATTAAACTGTTTTATTACTGAATGATTGATAGATGACGCACAGACGAAACTACTGGACTTAGATAGTTGAAATTTGGCATGTAGGGAACGCATGAAGTTTGGAAGCACTGGAAACATTTTCTGAAATTCCAATGAAAACGAAAAAAATGGGATTTTACGATGTTTAGTATTTACAGTGATGAACTATTTAGTAATTGAAATGTAAATGAAATATTTAGTAATTGAAATGTAAATATTAAGTGCAGCGTTGGGTTCCGCAATGTAAAATATAAGTGTAATTTGTATAAATCGGATTGATACGACTAGTTTAAGAAGTTTATTTTAGTTACTTTATTCTATATTTCGACAGCTCATATAATTGTGTAATAAAATAACTAATAAGTATAAAATAAATATGCATGTTAAAAAATGTCATTAATATGTAGTTTTTAAAGTCTCGTGCCTAATTTTATATATTTAAAAATGTATGAAAAAAAAGAGTAGTAATTTGTAATTAGATTTGTTGCTATTTCAAATATGTTTTCCATACAGAAAATATTTAAAAAATATATATTCTTTAAAACTAAATGCTGAATACTAAAAAATCTATAATACTTTAGGTTCTGTTAGGCAATGTCTTAAGAATGAATTTAAACTTTAACTTAACTTAAAATGCAAAGAATAAAACAAAATAATAAAAATAATCTTTCGCCTTTAAGTTTAATATTTAAAATAAATAAATGAAATAATTAAATAAGATTCATAAGTAAATCAATATATGAATGAACATATGAATAACTTAAAACAAAACAACGCCATCTACAGCCAATAAATGCCGGTACATTGACCCCAAACTTGAAATATATATAGGTCACAGGTCACAGGTCA
>FASU01042714.1:0-17382 GCA_001486225.1 Heliconius pardalinus sergestus
TATATAATATTTTCATTTCCTTACTCTGGTAACAAGAAAAAGCGCTGCTACTAAATGTGTAATGTGTCAAACATAACAGTCAGTTATTGCATTTGACCATACAATCAAAGCCCCAAGTAAAAGCTATGGAACAATAATATAAATGCCATACCAGTTCGGAGTCAAATAATACTAACACTATTAATAAGTTAACTTTAAATAAATAGTAACACCTCTAACAACATTTGAAATGTAAATTAGATTTGGGCTCTATTATTATATAAATAAGAATAATGATTTTTTACCCCAGCTCGTCTAAGCATATCAACTGTGATGACGGTTTCCATTTCCTCAGCACCTTGAGCAACAATCATTAAAGCAGATTTCGACATTTTGCAAGATGAGTATAATCTGAAAATTCATACAAATAAATAAAATATTGTTAATTGAATAATGATTATAATATATGAATTATTGTTAATTGAATTATATAATGTTGCTGCTGTGATGTAGTGTAAAAGCCTCTGACTGTAAACCCTAAGGCTTGTGAGTTTGATCCTCCCTGAGGGGAATTATTATAAATTGCAGGTCTTCGCTCTGGACAATAAAAAAATCTCTTAAATTCAAAGATCCAAAAGTTATACAAATACAATGTAAATGTTGTAAGTCAAAATTATAGCACTTTATTTTTAATGAACCTTGATAAGGATTGATATAATTTCAACAATATTAGTTATTTGCATTTGAGTATTTTATTAAAGCTTCTGGTTAAGTTATTTGGTAAAATTTGATTCAATTCATAACTCATTAGCATTGTAATATATGTAATATTTCCAGACTTGTTGATGTGAGATGTTTGTTCAACCAAATAAATTCTTCAACTTTACAACATTAGTATATAAATATAGATAAATCCAGGCATGGATCTTATAGCTAACCATCATTATAATGAGATACAATCTGTTGCCAATTTCCTATATTTATGAATATATACTATTTTTGTACATGATATACTTTTAGTATATCAATTACAATAAGTACTTATAGTAACTCGTTAGAAGTATTATTTATAAAATATATCAAAGGAAATATAAATATATTCAAATAAAAAACCGATATAGATTTATAGTTAAATAGAAAACAGCCATAAAATCGAGTAATTTGCATTACAAATACTTACTTAATTTGTTGTTGAAACGATTTTGTATAATATTGCAACGAAAGTAACTTTTTTGAAAAATCTTTAGAGTTAAAACAAATATTTTTAGCTTGGCGAATAAACATAAATTCAGCGATGCCGATACTTAAAATTAAATGTCAACGTTCAAGGTTAAAAAATACTTTGTCCGGAATATTTGATTATTATATAATTTAAGTCACTGGCAGCACTTTTGTAAGTCAATAGTTAATTAATAATTCACTTTATTAAAATATCGTAATTACTGTAGTTACGATATTTTATGTGAAATGAATTACTGAGTGCAAACACATCTAAAAAATATTTTATACATTTTTTGCTATATTGCTACAAAAAAGTAATTTATATTTCTTCAAATAAGTAGTATTAACATAATGTTTGAATGCTATACATATACATATGTATGATAAAACTAAATTATTAAAATATATATATACGGCGTTCACTCACAACTATACGGTATTTATTGGTTTAAATTTAAACTTTAAATAACAATATTTTTTTAGTGGCAACATTTTTTTCTTATTAAATAAGTAGCAACATTTAAACAATAGACAAAACGACAGATGTTCGTTGACGGCGGTCTACTATTTATGTCTAGCTTCCTTTCTTTTACTCGCTAACGTCAAACGAACAAAAATATATATATCTTTTTTGTTTTATTACTTTCAAGTACAATCTTGACCTTTAATTGTGAATCATGTAATTTTATTATCCTGCTACCTTTTGGCTTTTTCTTATAATTTTTAGTGATTATTTTATGTTATTAATAAATGTAAATAGCATTGTTAGGTTAGGTTCTGTACGTTAAAAAATAGATTTAGGTTTAGAGTTAGTAATTCAAATTATATTAAAATGAACATGGATTTTGTGAAACGAGAAGAAAGCAATTTAATAGACGAAGAGAATTATAAAATTTACATGGAGAGTGTAAGTAAATTTTTAATTTTGTTTGCAATTTTAAAAGTTTTAAAGTGATTCACTGACTTACTGCAAAATTTATTAATTTAAAAATTGTTTAATATAAATGCTCATTTTTGTTTCTATTATAGTATACAAGTTACCCATTTTGATATAAAAATATAAATATATATATTAAATTAAAAAAGTTTTAAAATATAAGATATCATACATACATCTTACAACTATCAAGGTCATGAAAAGGCCAGGTAAAGATTTATATAAATATATATTTTATTTTTTTATGTGACTTATATATAACATATGTTGAAAATATTTTTATTTTTCTTACTTTATTAATAGGTATTATGTCACTATTATAAAAAAAAACACAAAGATAATAAATTGTTATTTAAACTATTACTTAAAGAACATAAACCATTTTACCAAACAATTACATTTTTATTACAGTTATTGCAGTTTATTAGGTAATATTATGATTCTATAAAATCAATTTAGTTTAATTTAAAATCCTAGTATCAATACTTTTTTAAAAATAAAAAAATCATTTGAAGGTATTATGGCACAATGAGAACTAATTGCAATATGTGTTGTGACTTTGACAAAATGTCTGTGGGTTTGATTATAGAAAGTGCAAGTGCAGGGTGTGAAGTAAAAACAAAAATAAAGTCAAATGATTTTTAGCTTGACCAATATTGTATACAGGAGAGTAGACATAAAGGATCTGTGTTAAGATACTTTCTTTACTGCTGTATGTTACTGGATGGAAGATATGTATTAATTTATCACTTATATCTAAGTGGAGAAAGGATAATCTTAATTCTAGGTTCATTCTATGTAGGATAAAAAGCAGAAAAAATATTAAGATTAGATAA
Source organism: Heliconius pardalinus sergestus (assembly GCA_001486225.1). Classification (NCBI taxonomy): domain Eukaryota; kingdom Metazoa; phylum Arthropoda; class Insecta; order Lepidoptera; family Nymphalidae; genus Heliconius; species Heliconius pardalinus. The sequence goes on from FASU01042714.1 coordinate 2,974, forward strand.
TAAAATTGTAACTTAAGTTGTAACTGTTATATTGAAAAGATAACTGTTGAGTTTGTCACTGGCTCTTTTCCGCAGAGCTGGCCCCAAAGCCAATGACAGTTAATTTGATAATTCAAAAGTGATTGTATTGTATGATTTAACAATATTTAGAATTTGATTAAAAGAAAAAATATATATCACAAAATATATTAAATATACTATAAAAAAACCTTTGACCGAAGAGTTTTAAAGTCATTCCCAGATAATTAATATGATAAGAAGTATAATTTTTTTTTAACACAAAACAATAATGTCTAAGCGGATACTCTCCACATGTCTATTTTAGTTTATCTGTTGGATACAATACAGATTAGATAAAATATTAATTCAACAACATTGTTACTATGCCTAAAAGATTATGTCAGATAACAATTTAATTGGTTTGTAAGATGAATTGTGTGTTTTCTGTAGTAAAGTGGCCCAAGTTTAATATTGAAAGAAAAAAGAAAAAAGGCATAGACTATTAATTGTAAAATAATTTAAAGATAAGATCGTAGAAAAAGTTGTTTGTGCAATATTAGATATCCTTTTTTTACACTTGAATTGAATTGAATTCTTGATATATGGCATTTCGAGCGTTCCAGTTTTTTTACACTTTTCCTGTATTTTATACTGTAGAGTATTACTATATTAGAGTACACTGTAATTTGACATTTCAATTTAAATTAACTTATTCTAAAGATAAAAATTAAATAAAATTGACACAATTTTTAATAAATATAAAATGTGATCTATCACAAAATTATGAAGAATATAATGCAATTATAATTTTTTCAGCATATAACAGCATAATGAATTTGTGGCGGATGACGGATTTTGTATAATTATGCTGAGGAAATACTTTTCAATAAATTTAAAAGTTAAAAGATTTTTGCTTAATGATTTTGTTCCTATTTAGTAATTTTATTTCTGATTTATTTATTTTTATGACTTTCTAATACTACATAATAAGTAGTTTGTTTTCAAAGTAAACATTGATTTTTAAAAATTATGTGTGTGTCTTACACATCTTCCCAATTAAAATACTTCCATTCCCCACCTTCATCTGAATTCTCAAGGCATTGCCTGTTGAGAGGCGGAATTCAACGTCCTGCTTTGTCTTGTTACCAGAGTTAAGAAATAAAACTATTAAATATTGTATTTAATCGAGTGGGAATCGACTCACAATCTGTCACGTTTTCAATGGCACTTTGGTGCCCCTGTGTCACAACTGCCCTCACAAAAAAGTATATTAAAGTTAATAAACTTTTATTTTAAATAGGAGATATGCCACTTTCACCGTGGGATTCCAAATATAAGACGTACGCCAAATTAGCATTATCGTCTAAGACTGATAAAGAAATTATCGATTTTTGTATTCCTATGGATTATCTAAAGGAAAATGATTTTTTATATACAGTCGTCAAAAGATAGTCGTTTAATTAGTGTTTTATTAAATAATTTATTACGTGTACAATATTGTGAATTGAAAGTTATAAAGAAACAGTTTTGTGTAAATTAAGAATAAATATAATGTATCAGGTACTAAAATTTTTAGAATTTCAAGAAATATTTAAGAACATATAATAATTAAAACACTTAAACATCACCTAGTGTGGTGGAACTGCAATGTGCTTTGTCTACTAGAGTGAATAAATAAGCCGTCCTTTGATTAAAGATCGAGGTCACAACCACTACAGGGTTTACTATTAAACTATGTCTGTGTTAATTTGGTGGAATTTGAAAATAATTTAAGCGTTTTTTCTTTTTACAGATGCAAAAATCCCACCAAATGGATACCACAGATTATCAACATACCGCCATATCGATGGAACAGCTACACCAAGCGATGCAATCCTCACTAAATAACAGCACATTAGTTCATAATTTTCAACTGCCTATATCACCGCGACAAATGTCCACATTGATGCTGAAAACTAACCATTTGACACGTTCTCTAAATTTTAATGAACTACCAGCGCATTTGACGAAAAATTTGACCATGGATATGGAGCTCATTTCTGTACCTAATGAATTACAGCAGAATTTAAGGCATGATGATATATTAACTCAGAATTTGACTAGGAATTTGGACTTGACGATGGCCAGAAATTTAAATGAAATAGATCTTCACAATGGTCTCCTCCACGAACAGGAGCTGAGGATGGCAGAAATGAATCAAAATTTACGATTAAATGACATTCCGCAAAATATTAATCGAGACATGCAACAAGAGTTGGTCAGTGAAATCGATCTTTCGCATCTGAGTCGCCACAATATAGAAAATGATATTATTTTAAATCAAGAAGAATCTAGAAGGAATCTTTCTGTTCAAAATTCTGTTGACAATCATTTGATAGAACAGCATATAGCACAGCGTTTAGAACAAAACATGGCTCTGCGTTTAGACCAAAATCTGGATAGATTAGACCAGACATTTAGTCAACGGTTGGATCAAACTTTGGCCCAAAGATTAGATCAAACTTTGGCACAAAGATTAGATCAAAGCTTAGCCCAAAGATTAGATCAAACGTTGGCGCAGCGTTTAGATCACAGAATATTCAATTCAGGTGTAATACACGAACAGAAATTAGACCAAAACGAGCAATTGTTTCCAATGCCCTGCCATATAAAGTCCGAACAAGATGACGACGGTTACTTCTATGAGAATATAAATCAAGGCTTACATAATGGTGGAATTAATGGTGAGTTACTTTTGTTAACATTTTTTAGTACTAGTCAATTTGGTCAACGAGACGTGGCCGCTCTGAACGTTTGCCTATTGTTCACGTGGAAGAAAATAATTATAGCAGATAGAAAATAATTATCAAATAAAATTTGTGTAGCTATCTAAAGATAACTTCAGGGCGACTATAACTAGTCGACCGTCGAGTGTAGTTTCTTTCAAAAATATGGATTGCTGCCTATTCCTTTTTAATATTTTAAGCTGTTAATAAATTTTGCATTATGTATCTAGAAAATATTATTTTGCTATAAATAAAATATTTTATGTCAGAAGTTGTCTGAGCGGGAAAGTAAAATAATGGGGTAAAATTAAATCCAAGGCTATTTATTTGTTACCCCTGTTATTAATGACCCACAATGATATCATCATGTCATTGTTTTAAATTTCTTACGTAATATTGTTTTAATAAAATTATATTATGATTATATAATATTATGATTAAAATATTTTTGTCTTTAATATTTATTGTATTAAGAAACATATTAATTTCTTTTTTTTCGCATAGTGACCATGTCTATTTTCGACTATAATGTGAATAAGAAACAACATAATACTTGTATGCTAAATTATTTTAGACACTTTTGACCTTTTCTAACCTGTCTAAAATATTCATATAAGGCAATTAAACAAGTGTTAGCTTAGAAATATTAAATATATGTGTATCCTTAAAGAGCATTATATTGAAACTGGCTTTTAGTTTCTTTTTTTTTTTAATAAATATCTCTTTAAGTTGATATGAACTATGCTGGCATTTAGTTTTTTATTATTTATTTTGAGATTTATATTTGCCTTTATAAATTATAATGTAAGGGATAATTATTATAATGTCTTCGCTCTAGTAACAAGATAAAGCCCAGCATTTAGGTCAACCATTCACTACACAAATTTTGCGGAAAATATCTTAAAGTTGGGTTCTCTCTGCCTATCTTGCTATATGCAAGACATATAGCATGTAATAAAATACTCATGTTTCTATTTTTTAGGAGAAATTACACAACAGACGGACCACACTCAGCCAAACACAAATATCCATGAACAAATATATCCTATATATAACAATCATATGGCAGTGCCAGCTTTAAATCCAATAGATCTATATTCCCGCCAACAAAGTTACGTACAAAATCACGTCGACATTTTCCGAGAAAATCCCCAAAATTTAGTTATGCACAGAGATTTTGATAACACTAGTCCTTATACAGAGGATTTAAAAAAAGTAAGACAAGATGAGAAAAAAGATAAAATTGAAGAACCAAAAGAAAATTTGAAACCGACAGATCAAAATAAAATGTTTTATGAATATACTAATGATTATGTGATTGCTGAAAAAAATGAAAACAATTCTAGTTCACATAACAAAATGGGGGAAGAACTGTCTATGAACATAAAAGGGGAATATGTTTGCTATAAATGCAATGATATATTTCCTTCAAAGAGAGTGTTAAAATCTCACGCAAAAACTTGTGAGAACGGTGAAAATAGTGATTTAGAAAAACTAGGGAAGTTCAGTTGTAGCCAATGCGCATATAGATGTCAATCGCCGGCCATCTTAAAAATACACGAAAGAACTCACACAGGAGAGAAACCCTACGCGTGTACCTTCTGTGATTATAAATCGGGACAAAAAAACAATGTGGCCAAACATATTCTGGTCCATATGAAGCAGAAACCCTTTGCGTGTAGATACTGTGAATACCGTTGTGCCCAAAAGAATAATTTAGTGGTTCATGAGAGAACCCATACTGGTTACAAACCGTTTGCTTGCCCATTTTGTGATTATAGAACTGTTCAGAAACCCAATTTAGTTAAACATATGTACCTACACACAGATCAGAAACCATTCAGTTGTGATATATGTAATTATAGATGCGTTCAAAAAACTAATTTGACTAAACATAAGCAAAGGCATATAAATGAAAAAGATGGCGACAAATTAGACATTAAAAATCAAATAAAACCGTATAAGCCAAGACAAAAGTCCGTGAAATGTCCACAATGTTCATACCGTTGTGTTCAAAAGTCGAGTTTGGAAAAACATTTACAGTTTAAACATTTATTGAAAAGTGATGAAATTAATGATGCGGGACTCAATTTGATGAAAAATGACGAAATGAATGATGTAGGACTCAATCTAATGAAAAGTGATGAAATAAGTGATGAAACTATTCATAATTTAAGTGTGAAAAAAGGTGATGAATTTGTTAGTGATAAAATTGAATTGTCATTAGAGTCATAGTATATAAAAATATGGATTTTAGTTTTTTTCTTTTTGATTTTATTTCTAATTGTTTTCATACATTTTGTATGGAATGGTGCAACTCTGCTAGTTAGTTTGGTGTGTGCGTGATTTATTTTGTACTTAGTTTAGGTTTTTTAATGCTCTCTCATATTTTAATTATTTTTTGTATAGATTTAATTTTTTTGTTTCATTAAACCAGGGATAACTAAGCCAGTGATTATATATTTTTTTATAATTTAAGCATTTTTAATGAATTACTGTCACAACTTTTTTTACATATGTACGGAGTTTACGATATCAAAATTAAAAGCTAGTCAAATTCTATGACTTTAAAAAATATTGTTAATATCTAAAGCCTGGAGCTAATTTAATATTTTTTATGAACAAAATTATTATATTCGGAAAAACAGCAAAATAATTTTGAATATTTTTTTAAATACTTAAGTCATTTTAAATGTTAGATAGAATTTTTTAAATTGTATTTTTTTCTATTTTGCCAATTGAACTCAAATAATAAATAAGTGCAAATAATATACACAGACTAAATAGTCAATTACTTGTTTTTTTATTCATGATTAATCATAATTGAATGAACAGAGACAATAATAAAAAAATAGAATTCCTTCAATTCGCAATGCCTTTTTTTATAATTTTACTTGAAATTATTATTATAATTTTGTATAGATTATTCAAAAACCTTTTAAAAAACCAACTTTATGGTGCTTTTTTATATTTTTTTGACTGTTTACTTTTTGATTTTGTCTCAGAACAGTTGCTATATAGTGTGACCCACTATTTTTAATCTGTATTATATCAAATATTTGTAAAAAAAATACAACACTATTTAATTAGTTATTATTTATAATAGGTATTTGATTTTTTTTTATCATTGCACATCTCTTGCACTTATTTTATTTCTGTAGGAGTATATAAATTGAATAATATTTTTATTAATATTAAATATTTATCATGTATAAATGAAATATAAATTAGAAAAAGGTCTTTATGGTACGGGTATATAAAAATGTTGTCATTGCTTGATAAAGATAATTAATGTCAAGTAGATTGAGTGATGAGAAGTGTTCAAGAGATGTGATGTGATTTTTCATATGCTTGCAAATATTTTCCTTTTCAAATAAATATTAAAACACTAGGCTCTTTCTGCCTGTCTGCTAAATATAGAAAGCAAAAATAAAGAAAAAAATGGATGAAATTAAATTTATTATTATATTTATAAATTATATTTATTATTACAAATTAAATTGTGGGTTAGACTACTTTTGCACACTGGGTAATTGTAATTTAATAAAAGGGTTGTGTTTTATTACGGAATACAAAAATATTGTAAAATCGGGTTATTTTTTATTTTGCAAAAATTTAATTATATAATGTGAAGCGAAATAATGAAAATCTTAATAAACTAAGAAAAAAAATGTTTAATGAAATACCTAATAAGTTCTTATAAAGTAATATGGTGAAAAAAAAACAATGGTTTTATATTATATATATTATTATATTCATTTTGATATTTTATATTGTATTATTTATATTCATTTTGATATTTTCAAAATTTGTAAATTACGTTTTTTCACTTTTCGATGATTTTTTTTGTTTAGTTTTTTAACTAAGAAATTAATTGTAAATGCCTGTAGGCTGTGATGGTATTCCCATAACTACTGTTACCAAGAGATTTTAATGTACCTTAAATTTACATCACTCGAGGATGTGTGTGGGCAAAGGTTATTGTCACATATATTTTTTATTTTCAATAGAAATAAATGTAGTTTAGTTTTTTGTGAAAAAGGTCTACAATTTACTACCTATATTCTAACTATAAAAATTATCTAAAAGTTGTGCAACATGCTCTTGTAAGCTCTAGAAATCTTTCTGTCCCTTGAATATTTTTTGTAGTTTATTTCTATTGACTGTTGACTGTATAGAGTGCCTAAATTAATAAATTATTTAATACAAAAAAATATGTCAATTCAAAGCAGTAATTCCTGATATTAACATGTTCAATCAAACAAGCTTTAGTTATAATAAGTATAGATTATTTTGTGTTAAAACAATATTAAAACTGTTATGAAACAAACTTCTACAATTAAATGCTCTTGGAGTTCAAATATTATGACATATACCTTTATCCATACATGTCTTCACTTGTCTTTATGTTTTAGGCTGAATATAGGAGGTTCAATCTCAGTTGTAGTAATTTTTGTTCTCTGTATATGTGTGAAATGTGATATTGTATAATTCCTTATAAAGTATTAGGTGTAATCATGAAAAAATAAATTAAAAACATAAATTTGAAATGTCGTTTCTTTAACTAACAAGGTTACTAAAGCGCGGGATTCAGTTACACAATGGGCAAATCTCGAAAACTGGACACTTGTATGTCTCAATATAAGGCCCCTCTGCCTACCCAGCTATGTATGAGATACACTGTGAAACTAATAATAAAAATAATACAATTCATATTATGCATTTGTATTCCCTTTATTCAGCCTAATATATAAAGATAGATTAAGAATAGTTTGTAAGGTTTCTAGTGATATTATTTTAATGTTAATCTTTTGTAATTTTCTTTTTATAATTAAATGCCGCTTACCAAAGTGTTTATTTGTTTATTTTAATTCTATTTATAGTTCTAGTATTTAGCTACCAAAACAAACAAATTATTCAGCTTTATAATATTAATAGATAATAGGTTAGTATAAGGGTCATCATAGTGTAGTGTGGATATGAATTTCACATAATATTTAAACAGTAACGGTGTGACGGTAATTGCGTCGGTTGTGGGTCTGATTCTTACAGGAGGAGATTAAATATTAATTTAAATTAATATTTTAATTTCTTCGCTCTGGTGTCAACACGCAATGCCTCCAGAATTTGGCGGAAAATAGAAAACGGAATGTCTTAACACTAGGTAACAGCGGGGTACGCCGAGGTTACATAATTATATTTGACATAGGTAATTGGTAGCGTTTGATATGTAGTTCGGTCCCGAATCCGTATAACTGAGGGCAGGATAAACGAGTTTAAATTTTAATATTCGTCTTTCTCTTCACGCTAAAGATAGCGTTAGAATTTATCTTTTGAGCAAATTTTATATTAGCTCTGCAAGAGAATAGATAACAATAAATATTAAGAAGCACTGCTATACTTACTAAAATAATTATAAAAAAAAAACAATATTATTAGACGAGTTTTAAACAACAGCTTACATCTCTTTTATATTTATAACATCATATTTGAAAATATTATTTATAATGTTTATATAATACAAGATGAAAATAATTTCAAATTATTAAAATATTAGAAAGTCATAAGATATATTTTAATTTTATATATTATTTGTTCAACGATAGATGTCACTTACTGTAGTTTCTGCTATTCAATAGCAGATGGCGTAAGTATACGACTATAAATTGTTTTTTTTAAAATGTTAAACAAATTAAAAAAAAAAACAGCTTTTCCTGTGCAGCGAAATAAGCTGAAACAAGTAAAGACACTATGTTTCCCTCCACTCCAATTATCAAGATATTCATTGTGCACTAAGTCACGGAACATAACGCCGCGCTTTGTCTATCAGAGCAAAGAAATGAAAGTAATTTAAATAAAACAAATCTCCCAGGTGGGTTAATAATAATAATTTTAATTATCTTATTTCACCTCGCAATATCTCAAAAATTCTGCGAAAATTAGGGAATCGTTTTAATAGTAGGTTTTCTCAAATAAAAAAACTACTATTTTTAATAGGAACCTTCAGTTCAATATTTGAATCCGCGCTTTTACCCTTTACAACTGCTTCACGGTAGCATCCTATTTAAAAGATTTAATATATCTTTTAATCTAATTTAATGATCATAACTTATTACTTTAAACCAGTTAGTTATATTTTAAATATAATATCCATGTAATTTATCATTATAGCTTACATAAAATAAAAAATAGGGCTGCTCTTTCATTTATATAATGATTATTATAATAAAATATACATATACTAATATTATAAAGCTAAAACTGAGTTTGTTTGGACGAGCACGATAACCTCAGGAACTACTGGTTCGAATTGAAAAATCTTTGAGCCGGATAGTCCATACTTCATTTAACTTCAAAATAAGAATGAGTAGTGCATTCTAATTGCATTCTAAATTTAACTGGACTTGTTTTACGGCGTTGAGCTCCACCAAGAAATATAGCCTTAACAATTTTGGAAAGTACGGAACGCAAGTGCCTCAATGGGAACCAAATGGTCGTAACATTCAGTTCCCGGGTCCCCTCTGCCAATCTTGCTACCCTGTTACATGTCGATTATAGCGTGTAGTTAAAAAAAACCAGCCGAACCAGACGAAGCCGCCGGTAGGTAAAAGCTACTATAAGGTGGAGATAAGTATCTACTTTTTAGACGCTAATCTAACACAATGTTAGTTTCCATCAAATCGACGTGAATGTACAATATACTGCGCTTGAAGAAATGAAGAGAAATTTAGGCCTTATTTTATATACAACAATTATTTATAACAACGGTAAGTAACTATTTTGACAGATTTTTTGTTCTATAAGGTAGTACTGAAGTTTAGTACATTATTAATTAAGAGGAATTATTAATATAAAGTATATATTTTTATATATACTATATTTCAGTAATATTTCATCTAAATACATTTAAATAACACTCTTTTCAATTAATTAATAATCAAAAAGGCGCCCCTCCTTAATCTGTGACAAATTTTTAAACGCGAGACTAATTTGACAATAGTCGCGTGTTCCCGCCAAAATCTCTGTCAACTGTCAACCGCACGCGGCAATATTTTATTTTATTTCTTTTTTAAATTAGTAACGGCTATAGCTTTAATTAAATTGGTATTTATTGCAATGTATTAATATTATTTTTCGTTTTATTTATTATATTATTGATATCGATAATATTTTTTAAAGTTCTAGATTGTTTTTTTGTTTATTGATATTTATATTTTACTCACAATAAAATGTTTTGTAATAGTTAAGAATATCTTCGCCTATTTTGCAAAAAGGAAAATGTATAAGTGTAAAGATAAAAATATTCAAATTATTATATAGATTTATGGATAGTAAGTAAATAATATTTTATTGTCTGATATAAACTAAAAAAAAAGGAACAAAAAACAAGAAATACCACGAAAATTATAATAAAAATATTCTTTATTTTTATCTAACTTAAGTAGAGCACAAAGCAAAAATATAAATTTAAACTTATGTTTTGACATCAACCCCTTCACAACTGTCCGTATCGAATCATCTAATTGTATAAACACCGTTCAAAGGGGTAGCTTTTAGATAATAAACGAATAACGATAACGATACGCGACCCAGTTAGTAATAAATATAAATATAATACAATATAACGCGTGTAGCAAAATATCTTCTTTTTTTCAATTTCACGACTATCCCGCAAATAACAGGATAGGCAGACGGAATCTCTAGTTTAAGACACACTGCTCTCTGGTTCCCGGCGACTTATCGGGATTGCGTGTTGAGTGGCCAAACTAATTGTTACGCTTCAAAGTAAACGAAAAACTGACATCAAACCAACACGGCCCCACTAATTACATCAATTAAAATACATCGAGAACACTCAATTAATATAAACTAATTGAGATTGAAGTAATGTCGATAACAAAAGGGTTTATCACAACATTATTCATTCCAGAAATAGAAATACAATTACGTCAAAAATCTTTACTATTCCCAAATGTAATTAATTCTATTTATTTTTTCACCTTGGCAAGACAAGGCGCGGCGTTGATTTCCGCTACTCAACCCGCGACGTCCAAAAAAGGAACGGAAAGTGTAGAACGTAGTATATTAACACTAAATTCTTTCCTCCTATCGTGCAAAAAACGAAGAACGAAATATTCATTACTAAAACCGTAGGTAAAGCATATTCACAAATTAATACAGAAAATTAAAAATCGCAACTTATAAAAAACCGTTTAATAAACGATGAAAAACCGCAAATCACCACAAAATCCGATAATATTTAAAGAAAAACGCGGCTCTATAGTCGCTTACTGTAGTCGATTCAAATACAGTGAAATTATATTCATAGGTCAACCCTTAAAACCTTTTTTATCGTAACCTTCTTTGCAATAGTTTTAAAATAAATTAAACTTTATATATTTTATAATAAGACACAAATTACAATTTTCTCTATTACGTATGTAAGATCTTTTAAGAAATGGAGAACAACCAATAACGTAGAAGGGAGTGGCTAATAGTGAAATTGACTTTTTTCTTTTCTTATATATCTTTTTTTCCCAATCTCAGTTTTGGACACACTGTTGTTGAGAATAGAGGTTGAAAATAAACTTGATGTGGTACAAGGTTCACTTGACATAGATTTAAAAAAAAAATGATGATGATGAATAATTACAGCACGGTAAGCAGAAGGAACGCAGTGTTAAGACACTCACAGGCGGAATCAATGCCGCGTATTTCCTTGCCAAAGTGGGGAAAATAAAAAAAAAAATCTCTGTATCGAAGCAGCTGTACGTGCTTCTCCGCCATACCTAAGTTTATTTGATACGCTCCCTTCAACCTTGATTATAGAAATAATAATTTATTTCTAAATCCATTAGGTCTCTCGTTCGTAGATTATCTTTCAGGCACTGAATAACAGTAGAGTTTTAGATATAAATTTACAATAAAAACTTTATTCCCAGCTTGATCGACGGTTGCAAGCCTAGGACGCCCTTACCGCCGTCGAGAGTCTCTTAAGCAGTCACATACTGCTTGCAATTTCTCAGGGAAAGAGTAACCTCTTCGCTACCTTCCCGTTGTCGCTGTAAAGGCCAGTATGACTAATAACATTAATATCATATTCACAAGAAAACTTTATTATTTTTTTTATTCCTTCTATTAATAAAATATATATAATCTTGACAAATCTAGACTAAACAAAGTTATCTGTACACGAAATTCGCTTTTAAATACTCCAGCTATAAAAATTATTACCATATTAAATTTATCATTCGTTCATTGCGGGTATACAGTAAAAATTTCGATAAAAGAATATTATTTCCCGAAGAGCTGTCTCGAACGTTCAAATAAATAAAACAAATAGAATTAATACCATATACGGCGGAGAATGGGTGCGGAAACTTTAAACTCCCTTCTATGAATAAAGGCTATAAACATGGCCATTGCATACATCTTGGCAAGTGGAAAATTATTATCGAAATTCAGAAAGGCACCCTTATTTTGAAAGCCATAAGAGTGCAATTGAATTCGGGGTAGCAGAAAAATAAAACTTGCGAGCAAACCAAGTGACCATTATAATAGACCCAAGACATTACCTATCTCACTTTTATAGGGAATTGTTTTGTCCGCTAGAGAGGGAGAGGTCAACTTAGTTTGGACGTATCAACACAAAAGCGGGTAAAAACCACCCTAAATCCCGCCCATTTTACGAACACACCCCAACGCCAGTCGATGTTCAAACGTAGCAGAGGACGCACGTTTTTGCCAATAAGAAATTCGATCGTGTTTTGACATTTAGTGATATTGAATAATGAGATAATTTCAAAAAATACGTTATGTACCCCACAGACTTGAAGCATGGAACGATAAAAATCAATCCGTTGGTTTCAAATCACAACATTATGTTAAAAACTATACAGAATCTGTGCTACAAGTCAAATGTAAGCGCTTTTAACATGACGTCCCCGTTTTTGGTAGACAACATCCTGCATCAGCACAAAACGGTGAACTTCCACAATCAATTTCTCAATCAACACTTAGAAAGTTATAGGCAGAGTTACTCCCGGGAGAACTCTCCTGAAGTAGACGAACCCAGGACGATGGAACATGACGAAGAAAACAGAACAGACGAAATAGAGAAGGTAGAAGATGAAGATTCGAAGAGTAGAGACGAGGATTTTCACGTCAAAAACGACAATGTTTTCTACAGCCACGATTTGTATAACAGAAATGATGATAGGACTTCTGAAAAGGAGGTTTTAAACATTCCAAATTTAACACGTCGTTGTCATTGTGGTTCTTTCGACTGTCCACCGTTTGCGTGTAAGAAATCTGGCATCCGTCGGCTTGAAGAGTTGGAAAAGCGGTTCAACTTACACAGCTATCAAGACAACTCCGGTGATGAAGGTGAAAAGGAGAAGACTACCGAGGATTTGGTTAGAAACTGTGAGGACTATACAGAACAAAAAAAACCGTTGCTCAAATTTAGTGTTAGTGCCATATTAGGAGATCAGGAACGAGACACTGTAAAGAGTAATATAGGTAAGTTAATTTAATATTCATATAAAATATTAACTTGATATAAATTTACACGTTTTGAACTATTATTATAAGAGAATTTATAGAGAATTCGGTGTAATTTAAGCTTATTGTTATTTGTTAAAATTGTGCTCATCAAGCAGAATTTTGACAAATATTATAATGCTTGGAAATTAGGCTTTTATAATATATAATCCTTTTCTATTCATTAAAACATAAATAAATATAAAGAATAAAAACTGAAAAATTTTCCAAGAAAAACATTTTTAAGGTTCTGTTAACAAATGGTAAATTTGCTTTTCAGTTTGATTGATTTCAGTCAATTTTATACACATAATTTGTGAAATAAAAACATAAATTCTATTCTATACTAATATTATGAAACTGAATTAAAGAATTTGCTTGTTTGATCGCGCTCATCTCAAGAGCTACTTATACAAATCTTTTTTTGTTTCATTTAATTTCTTCGCTCTGGTACCAAATAAGCAAAAGCGCGAGTTGAGTACCTGTAACATTTCCCTCTGCCTACCCTCCTATTTGCGGGATAACGTTAAGCTGAAAAAAAGTAATTTTATTAATGTTCTTTGTTAACCCTTAAATTTACTAGGCCACATGGAATTATATCTCGAATATTTATATTTGAGGCCGTACAGTATCAGAATGTGTGCGGTTGTGAATATATCGCTGCGTTGAGCTTCGAAATTCGACAAGCAATGTTTGACAAATTGTAACGGAGTGTTTTAACACTAGGTTTTCTCTGCCTGCCCTGCTATATGCGGGATGCAGTGTGAAGCTATAAAATATACAGATACATAAATGTCTATAAACTCAACATAGGACCCTCGTGGTATTACTTGACGGCATTTTCACAACTTTCCTAGCCCGAGGCGTCATAAAGAGGTGTGAAGTTTAAGCTCAGTCGGTTTAGGGAACTCCTAAACTAACAGTCCGAATTTTGGATGGGATTTTATCTAGAATTATTATAATAGATACTTACCTACGAGTTTACTGAAAATTAAATGAAGTAGGTAGCTATCATATATTTTATACTAGCGGACGCGCGCAGCTTCGCTTGCGTATTTAGGGGTGAATTTAAAAAAACCCACGAAACATGTGTTTAATGAAA
>FASU01042715.1:0-14021 GCA_001486225.1 Heliconius pardalinus sergestus
TTGCCAAATGTCAACTGTTATGTGTAGGCAACAAACACTTCTAATGGATTTCGTGCCACTTCCAAATAGGGGAACTTATAGAAAAAGTTCCAACAAAAGTCAAAGCTGACGTATCCTTAGCAACTTGGATGGTTTTGCTTATATTTATACGTTATACGTAGTTTTTTTCTTTACCTATAATAGAAGTTCCCATATTTTTTTTTACAAATATCATATGAAACAAATATAATGTTTAATGATTTGGCTTCTACGTATCCCGCACTTAGCAGGATAAGCAAGGGGAAATTGGAAACCTAGTGTAAAGACATTCCGTTCCCATCAAGATACTTCCGGTGGACCTTGATGGTTTATTAACACAAAATAATATATAGCATATATTTCGCGAAACGTCTTAATTATAATATAAAGCCTTACAAATATATCAGGCTCTATATAATCAAGAGGTGCCGGGAAGACTGCACACTTACTAACTACACTTTATTTTAGAATAAGATTTAAGAATTTTAAGGTATTGAGTAAGGTTGGGTGAAGATTTTGTCAAAATTTAAATACATTTTGAAGCTTAAGTATAGAGATAATTGTATAATGTAAGTCAAAGTAGAGTCATTATTTGTAATGAAAAAAGATTAGCAATCAAACATACAAATAACAGTTATCTTTTACTTAACTCGTGTATAGGTACTTAACACCCAATGCCCCCAGAATTCGGCAGAAAGTGGGGAGCTTGTGCTGTGTGAGTAAAGTTGAATGGGCTGGCTGTTCTCTTATGCAGAATGCTTTCAGAATATTAGTACATTTCATAAAATTATATAAATTTAAATTAAAAAACATATTGCTAAATTTTCAGCGGGTGCGCATCGAACACCGTTTACCGTTGTTTTTTTCCCTGGCCAGTACAACTAGGGAATGGACGAAAGTAAATATTTAAAAAGTTATTTTGATTTATAAAAAAATAAGAAAAATTAATATAATGGCAACGTATTATTCTGAACGAGAATATTATTACAACTACTTTGAATCATCTGATGCTAAATTTGAATCAGGGTCAATCAACTTTTATATGTCTAGTGATGATAGGTATGCTTTATCCTCGACCAATAATAGAAAAACTATAAAAAATAAGTGATTTATTTGCATACATTTTTTACCTCTTCAGCTAAGCACAATAAAATTTGAGTTCACATAAAAACTACTATTGTTCATTTAGTTGTGATTATAAACAATCATTATCAATAATATCTTTTATGAAAAAAATATATGGATTTTTTCGCTTTAATATATTTACGATTTTTCAAGATCAGTTATTTACATATAATTTACCTTTTGGCTAAGAGGTTAATGATTTTGGCTAAAATGTTCAAATAAACACAAAATAGGAAATCTATCAAACTGCAAATGAAATTTCAACACTATAACATTATTAACTTATTGAGTAAAACTATTATTTTTAAGTTTGATAAAAGATACATTAAAACTAATTTTGTCAAGTTTTATGACAACGCAGGCAAAGACAGGCAGGTCAAAGACATTTAAATTACACAGTATTATTTATCTGTACTATATAACCGCTTCTGACACCACAGTTTCATGCTAGAATGTCAAAAATGGCATTAATGTCTATGCCCTTATGTCATTTCGTTTGTCATCATGGCATGCCTATCACTGCGTTAAATGTTCGTTGTTGCAATGATTTTTTTAGTTTTTGGCTTTTGTATTTTGAATTTAGCAAAAGGCACTTCTTAATACCAATCTTTACATACCTTACATTTATTTTTAAGTTCGTTATCAATTAAGAAATAAGCGTTGTTTATTGACATTATTTATTTACAAGCGTTGCCTAATCGGATATCGTAACTACCAAGTTTACGTATATTTTACATTTACTTTACAAAACTCAACGTCACTTAACAAGGTTTTTTGTCTTCAGAAAGTTGATAATCAGCAGAAGGTACACTAATTTCTAAACCTGAATCTGAACAAAATGTCCAAACAAAAAGTGCAATGCTTAATATAGTATTTTATTTATTTTAGATGCCAGCAGCTAGTTTTGGTGGTCTATCGTCCTTACCAACAAATGGTGATTGTGGCATTAAAGACGTATGGAATCACAATCTGCATGAAGAATTTCAAAAAATCAGACAGGTAAAAATATATATGTATATAATATATTTGTATTGATGTAATATCATATTATCTTATAAAATTGTTAAAAAATGTTGAAATGAATTGTTAAGCATTATAAAGCATTTAACTGACAAATAGGTTGTACAAAAGTATCACTGGGTAGCAATGGATACAGAGTTTCCTGGTGTAGTTGCCAGACCCATTGGAGAATTCCGATCCACAGCTGACTATCAATATCAACTTCTCAGGTAATTATTTTGAAGCTTTATTAAAAACACTACTGCTTATTTGTGAGGAGTAACTACTTACCATAATAAAGATTAACAATGTCGATAAAAATATGACTTTCAGATGTAATGTAGACTTGTTGAGAATAATACAACTTGGCCTCACTTTTATGGATGAAAATGGTAAGACTCCTCCTGGATACACTACATGGCAGTTCAACTTTAAATTCAACTTGCAGTAAGTTACTGTTTCACAAGAAAACAAAAAATAAACAATAAAAAAATATTTTCTAATTGTATATAATTATGAATAATTTTAGGGAAGATATGTATGCACAAGATTCCATTGATTTATTACAAAACTCAGGATTACAATTTAGAAAGCATGAAGAAGATGGTATTGAACCTTTGGAATTTGCAGAACTGCTTATGTCATCTGGTAATCTTAGCATTATTTTTATACATACATAAAATTTTATTAAAGGAATACAGGTATTTTTTTTTATTTAAAGAAGAAATAAAATATATTTTTTAAGAATATATTTTATGTAGTAAGCACAATGTTAAAACACTGTTCTGATTTATGTTACAATTTGAGACATTGCATATTGAATGGATAAACTTAACACTGCTCTTTGTCTTACTAAAGCAGGCAAACGAAAATAATTAATAAATTTTACAGTGAAACATTGTCCTTCAGTACCACAATGGTCTCTAAGTTACAATAAAATAATTTGATGTCTCTTAAAAAATATAAAGGCTTGTTTGCAATGAGTCTGTGAATAATAAGTTAGAATTAAATTTATGACAATATTTTATTATATTCTTTTTTTACAGGCTTGGTTCTTATGGACAATATAAAATGGTTAAGTTTCCATTCTGGATATGACTTTGGCTATCTCTTGAAGCTACTAACAGATCAAAATCTGCCACAAGATGAAAATGATTTCTTTGAAAGTCTGCGACTATATTTTCCTACAGTATATGATGTAAAGGTAAATATAAACTTTTTTTATCTTCACACTGTATCCTCCATATAGCTGGGCAGGTAGAAGAAACCTTATGTTAAGCCTTTGCCTTACCCCAATTTTTGAGACATTGCATGTGGAGTGGTGGACCTCAATGGTGCTGTTTGTCTTATTATGGAAGCAAGGAAATGAAAATAGTTAATTCCCATAATTGGGAATCGAACTCACAATCTTTGTGAACTATCCAGACTATGCATGACATTTGGTTGAAATATAAATTTGGTAACAAGTAAAGAACTTAATACTACTAAATACTTAAAAGATAATATGACATTAAGGCCATCTTGTGAAGGAGGCACCAAATTGAACTTTAAATTGTATGCTTTCTGGTTCAATTCCCACAAATATTTTTCCAGAACAGCATGACAAGAAAAGTATAACATACTTATGTATTTATTTTATGATATAAATATTTATATTTTTTTTAACTAAATGCCCAAACACAATAATTAGTCCGGTTGTTGCTGTACTTCAATTCTGACATGTACTTTAATAATTATAGGTCATAAATTTTTAAAAGCAACAACTGCATATAATTGTAAACTTATTTATTTACAGTATTTGATGAAGCTTTGCAAGAACTTGAAAGGTGGCCTCCAAGAAGTAGCTGATCAGCTTGAATTACGACGAGTTGGTCCCCAACATCAAGCAGGATCCGATTCACATCTTACAGGAATGGCCTTTTTTAAAATTAAAGAGGTATATATTATGTTGGATTTGTATATTGCATAATGGAATAAGATTGATAATACTCTTTCAAGACTTGCTATATTGATAATTAAGCAGCTTCACACTTTTTCCCCAAGACAGGGTATACAACATGTTAAGCAACTAGGAATCGTCCTAGAGGCTAAAGCTCTTGGATGGTTACCAAGAAGGCTCAGTTATAAGTAGTCCATTTTTATATGTTCTCTAAAATATATGTCAATAATACTTAAATTGTAACATTTTTTTCATTAAATATTCACATTGCACTTTTATTTTTAGATATTTTTTGACGACAACATTGAAAGTTCAAGTGGACATTTGTATGGTTTGGGAGCCCCTTTCTCAGTAAATACAAATAACTTTCAAGACAATGGTGAAAATGGAAATTCTTCCTGATCTGAACCGGTGTGTGTGACAAGACTCACGCCGCAACAACAAGTTTTCCATCTTACAGAGTGAAACTAAAGTTTAAAATCAAAAAATTTTACAATTGACATTGCTAGCGTTGCATGAGAACAGCTCAGAAAAAACTATACCATTTTTTATTATGAATTTAAGATTTACTTATCATTTTAAAACTTGTACACACTTTGTAACAAATAAGGCAAATATTATTGCACAACATGTTTTTATACAAATTTGTCTTATATCATCACTTTTAACTTTACACATAAATATTTGTTAACCTGTTTAAATTGTGTACTGAAAAACATTTTGTCACCGTACAAATCATGCTAAATCGAATCCCTAAACAGGCAAACGTATCAACCTAAATAGTATTATCTAGTAGGATATTAGAAATTTAGAACTGCAATCATAAAATAAATGTATTTTGATTTTTAAAGAAAATATTTTAATTGAGTGAAAAATGAAGTTTGCTTGTAAAAATGTATCTTGCGTACCATTTTTATTTTTATGCATATTATATTTCCGAGTATTTTATCTTTTATTTGACATTTACATATATCATATTCATTATTATTAAATAGATTATGGTTAGATTAACTTGATAGCTGTCACTTATTCCACAGCATATGCTTTACTTTTATTAGGAATATTATTTTATGCAACGTAATAAATAATTATTATTTTATATTAAGGTAATCAATTTATTTTACATATAATTTGTGATAATAATCTTTTGATTTTTATAATTTATGACATTCAACAAAAATTGTAATTAGTATATTTAATTAAGTTTACGGTCTTAATAGATACTTTTAAAATATACTCTAGTCTTTTTTTTTCAATATAAGATACCTACCGACGGCTAAGTACCAATACCTCCNNNNATTTTTAATAAATCTTTTTTTTTTTCATTTTAAATGCACACCTACTTACTGACTATTAAAATATATACGAACTTAATATAATTCAATTCTTAATAAAATTTTGGCTTAGTCAAAAGGTCAGTTAGGAGGTATTGATACTTCGCCGTCGCTATATGATTTAGATTAATTTAACATCTTTTAATCAAGAATCAATTAGTCAACAATCCATATCTCCAGCATGTCGATCATTAAAAGATTGCAAAATTAAACTGTACACACCTTGTACAAAATTCTTTGGTTTCAAGAATGCGGAAATCAAGATTTTTAAAAATGAAAACCGAACATAAAGCAGATGGTAGTTTTATGTTCAGTTAATTACTATTACTAAGCAATTATGCTTTCCGGGCTCCTTTTACTAATTAAACAAGTTCGGAATTATTCTAATAGTGTCGCCATCATAATACATTCTAGAAATAAATTTTAGGCTGAAAGCTGAAATCTTTTAGCAAATTATAAAGAGATTTATCCACTCCTAAGTCCTAACTCTGATTTCTACTTTCATGGTACGAATGTCGAACGAGTCAAAATTCTACTGCAAATAATAAAACTATATATTGATATTTATTATTATAATTTATCCTTTTATCCTATTAACAAGTAACTAAAGTATTAAATAAATTATCATAAATTCAGAAAACGAGAAAATTTTTCCGTGTTTTACTTCGATAGTAATGCCATATGATGTCGAATATAAAACCGATGTTGCGAGTCTGCAGTTTATAATCTATGAATGAGTGATTAATTAATTGTAAATAATCTATGGCATCGTAGTAAAAAATATGACAAGATTAAGGCAGGTAGGTACACTTTGTCAAATTTTTAAAATATAAAGTGCCGGTCTGTGTATTGGCTAACAATAATTTAAAGCAAATACAAAACAATAAAATAACAAGATTCAAGTATTTACTAGATAATTTAAGTTCATATATGGTCATAAAAATATAAATATGGCTTTACAGATGCCGGCTGTTAATTTTGATTTAATTACTCTTAAATCCAATAAAGACGATAATGTTATAAAAAATGTATGGAATCACAACTTACATGAAGAATTTCATGTAATTAGACAGGTATGTCAGCAATGTCTGAGTTAGACTTATGGACTTTTTTATAATTAATGTTTTATACACAACTTGAAAAATATATTTTAAGATGAATATATTATACTTTTGAATACATAGGTAGTGCAAAAGTACCAATGGGTAGCTATGGACACAGAGTTCCCTGGTGTTGTAGCACGGCCGATTGGAGAATTTAGATCTACAGCTGATTACCAATATCAACTGTTAAGGTAAAATGGTATCAACATACTTTTATTTTTGCTATAATAATATTTTTTATATAATTTTAAAATATTTACTTATTACTTAGGCAAAACAGTTTTTTTTTAGGTGTAATGTGGACCTGCTTAGAATAATACAATTAGGTCTTACATTCATGGATGAGAATGGTAAAACTCCTCCTGGTTGTACTACATGGCAATTTAATTTTAAGTTTAATCTACAGTAAGTATTAATTAAGCTTCTATATTTATTGTAGATATACATATATGGGTATTTTATTTATTTCCTTCAAGACAAATCAATATATTTTTATAAGATCTCTTATTAACAGGGAAGACATGTATGCTCAGGACTCAATAGACTTATTGCAAAATTCAGGACTTCAATTCAGAGAGCATGAGGATCATGGTATAGAGCCTATAGAATTTGCCGAACTTCTCATGTCCTCAGGTAAACATATTTTAAGCTATAATTAAATGTGTAAATGATTACATTGTAGGATGGAGCAACAGGATCATAGACTTAAGATACTCCCCACTTTTCGAGACATTCTCTCATGAGTAGCGGAATTCAATTTCACTTTGTCTATCTCAGAGCAAAGAAATATAAATAGTTTAAAGGAGACAGAGCCAACATCCATCATGTTTATTGTAAGATTTTCTTCCCTTGCATTACAACAAGTATTTATTTTATTTTTACAATGATTCTTATAAGATGAATATTTGAATTAATAAGTGGAATTTTCAATTAGCTCCTATTTCTATTATATAAATTTATTTCAATTCAAGAAAGTATGCAAATATTTCTTTAAGATTTTCTTATGATATTATTATGTAAAAATATCTTGTAATGGAATTTTTATAATATATTTTAAAAAGTGACTTAATTTTCTATTTCAGGTATTGTGTTAATGGACAATATTAATTGGTTAAGTTTTCATTCTGGTTATGATTTTGGATATTTGCTGAAACTTTTAACGGATCAAAATTTGCCTCAAGAAGAAAGTGACTTCTTTGAAAGCCTGAGATTATATTTTCCTACAGTATATGATGTTAAAGTAAGTTTATAGCGCTATATATTTAGATTTTTAAGATCTTAATATTTTGATGGTTATTTATGTTTTTTTCGACCAATGCAAATTTATTGATTGATTATTACAAAGTTAATTATCTTTGTTATTATTTATTAACCCATTTTGTTAGGTAATTGATACTGTTTCATATCCTGGATAAATTCCTAAATTATAAAACGTACCACTTCAGGTTCCTAAACATGTAATTAATGTTGGGCAATACATTTTCTTACTATAAAATTATATCTACAGTACCTTATGAAATTGTGCAAAAATCTCAAAGGTGGACTTCAAGAGGTAGCCGATCAGTTAGAACTCAGAAGGGTGGGCCCACAACATCAGGCTGGTTCTGATTCTCATTTAACTGGTATGGCATTCTTCAAAATAAAGGAAGTAAGTGATTCACCATTTGCCATAAATTACTATTAAAGATAAAATAGATATATTATGACAAAGTTACTGTGAAACTATTTGGAGTTTAATATAATATTTTTTATTTTTTTTGTAAGACAAAAATAATGATACCATTTTTTTTATTTGTAACTAATTTCTAACAATTCTTACACATATAAACATTCCAGTATTTTCTTAGAGCTTTGTTTAAATCGGTGACCACAATTCACAACCAATTTAATCAATGTGTATTCATAGATTTTTTTACGATAACTAAGTAAATAAGACTTTAAAATATTGCATTATATGAATCTGAACATTATATGAGTTATGTACATTTGTTTACTTTTCTATGGCACTCATAATGTCAATACTATCTACAACACATCCATATATAATATCACCTAATGGTGCTAAATCCATGCTATATAATGACCATTTTGTTCTATTGAAAAGATAATTTTGTTTTTTTAGTAAGTTAGCATACAAAAAGTATCTACAGGACTTCTTGTTGGATAAATTAGAAACAAATAATAAAACCGTTTGTGTTTCAACAGATTTTTTTTGATGGAAACATAGAAAGTACTAGTGGACACCTCTATGGCTTAGGAGCGCCATGCTCCCCCAATGCAAGTACTATGCAAGAATGTATCGAAAATGGTAATTCTCCTTAATAAAGATAATGTGGAAATTTTAACAGAATATATATATATAATCGGCGCCACCGAGTGTTCAATTTTTTTATTGAACAGTTAATACTGTGATTTCAAGTACCTGAGAAGCCAGGTTTAAGTTTATATGACATGTGAAGATAATATTAAATAAGCAAAACGAAATATCATTTAGATTTTGTTTAAGTTGAAACGGCGCACGTTCGATAGCAGCTATAAAACTTGTGCAATAAATAAAATAATGTTTTTATTTATCAGAACTTTCATTTATTGTTCCACAGTTATATCAAATTTATTGAATTACAACTTAGACTGGGAATGTTATCTAGTAAGTCACAGCTTTGATTATATACTTGTCTACTTGAGCATTTGAGGATTAATACTAAATAAAAATTCAAATTTTCGGAATTGTCTAAAAACCCATACCCTAATGCTTGCTATTATACATATAAATATTTCCAAAAACAGTTTTATTATCTTAACAGTTCCAAATATGTAAAAAGATAATCTCAATTCCATATAAATTAAGTAACCAGTATATAATCAAAGATATTAAGATATAATACTCGAGGTAAACACTTAGATGACAAATCACCATAAATAGACATCAATAGAAATGTGGACATCAATAAATATGTATTAGCTATTAGTTTCCGACCGCGGCCGATCTAGTGACTCTGGCCATCGGCAGGGGGACCCACTTTCATTTCTTCTTCTTCTTATTCTTCTGTGCGGTGTCGGGGGTGCCATCAGTCTTACGTTTGCCGGCGTTGGTGCCCTTGCCTGTTGCATTTCCTGGTGTATTTTGATTGGCGTTTCCGCTTTTCTTTTTCTTCTCCGCTCTTTCTTTTTCTTCTAATTCTTGATTCTCCCTCTCTATTAATGTTATAAGAGTATTGCACCTGCAAATATAATGTCAATTATATTAAATAGTTATGGAAATTAAATTAAATTTTTGATCAGTTCAGTTGAGCAATGATTTGATGACCACTCAGAGAAATTATATTTAAATTATTTTCATTTAACCACTTCTGCCACGAAAAATGCTTCGAAAATTAGGCGGCAGGGTGTGTAAACACTAAGTTCCTTCGGTCTATCCTGGTCTATGTGGGGCATGGTATGAAGCTAAAATTTTGTTTTAAAGTGATGCAAAATTTTATAAAAGTTTAAAAAAAATAGTTTTTATGACCTCCGTTGAAGTTCTATCGCGGTTCGTGACTTCAAGAACCAGTCGAAACGGAACTGCGGCGCCATGTGCACTGCAGCGCGTAGCTCTTCATACACGTTTTCTTTATCGAATCCGAGTTTATGCAGCATGCACACTAAGAACCTACAATAAACAATGTAAATATAAATAGGTCGTCCTAGAATATATTTTTTCAACATACATTTTCTTTTCAAAATCTTCTAGTAAAAAATTAATGTCCATGTTCGTCTAAAAAATGAAATACAATAAAAATATAAGTACAGTACAGCTACAGTACAGCAGTTAGTTTTTCCGAACTATGACGTATTGTTAAATCGGCAAAAAAACATCAAAAGTAAGAAAAAAAGTTGCGCTACTATATAACTCTAAGGCGGCCATGACTCGTCGACCGTAACTTATAAGATTTTTTTTAATTAAAAAATAATCAATTGTATAATAAACCAATGATAAAGTAAAGCACCTGTCTTCTTCCTCCACATAATTCTTTCCCTTGTTAGTTCCGTATGAGATTCTGAGTTGATGGAAGGGTGCTCGGTAGCGCGCCATCTTAGCGTCCAGCGCTTTCTTAATGGAGGCCCGCCGCTGTATCTTAGCTTCTCCTCGCTCTATTTGACCCATTATTCTATCTATATCTTGTAATTCGTGACATCTTTCCCAAAACACAGCTGAATATTCCATTACCTTTAAATAAATTATTATTTTTGTGCAAATTAATATTATATTTATTAACATATATACAGGTGGAAGCGTCGGCGCTCCTCCGAAAACAGCATATAGAATAAATATTTGAAACTCATACCTAAAGAAATTAATCAAAATACCTCTACAGTTTAGACAATGTAATTATTTACAGTTTATACCTGTGATGCAGATACCCATAGACACCAATAACCTAAACACTTACTACTACAAAAATACTACTAAAGTTTAATGAACTTTGTAGCCAATACCTACGGCTCCATTTCGGAACGATGCGCGTGCGCAATGTCCCTTTGATAGGCTTATGTTGCGTGTGTCATTCTTGACAAACGACATTTCATTTTATTTATAATTAATGATATAATATAACTGATAATTAATTATATAATTATAATAAGAATATTATTTATTTTGTTTGAATTTGTTTTTTTCATTTTTGGGAAAAGCAGTTAAAACAAATTCATTAAAAGTAGTGCTAACAGAAACACTCTGTATATTTTGTTTTATCTGTATGAAGCATCTGTACATAATTATAATTACCTCTTCAGGTGTTTTTCCTTCGACATCTTTTGCTATGTTTTCTATATCATCTCTGCCATATTTTTCATTTGCTTTGATAAACTGATTAAAATCTCGTTTAGTCCAATTGGTGAATCCTGTTTAAAATAACACAAAATAAATAATTATTATTTGCAGGAGCAAAAGTCTGACTCCAAACACGATTGATTGAGGGTTCGATTCCCACTCGACGAATATTTATTTAAATTTCCATTGTTTCGCTTTGGTGTGGAGGCACAACTCGACGTTGAGTTCCGCCACTCAACACGTAGCTCATGGTCTAACTCTGATAATAATTCATTTTCCTCATACCTTTAAGAGGTGTACCATCTTTGCTTCATTAACATCAAAGTACGGCAATTTTTGAGGCATAACGTGGTGAATACCATAATTATCGCGCTTTATTTTATTAACCAGAAAAAGGAAATGAAAATAGTAAATATTTTATTCCTCCGAGTGGGAATCGAACCCACGATTCCCACTCGCGTTATCACTCACAAGGCTATACCGGCCTATTTAATAAGTTTAATTATTCATATTAGACCCTTAATACCTTGTGTCAGCAGCTGTTCTTTTTCCTGTATCTCTTCCTCAGTGAGGGCCTCAGCGTCATCGATCTTACGTTGTTCCTCCCTTTGTATTTTGGCTGCATCGGGACCCAACTCAGGATTACGTGGAACCTTATATCTAATTTAAAAAAAAAACTAAAATTACATCATCTGTTTTACACATATTGTAAACCACAGCCACTGCTAGTGGCTTATTACTACCTAAACAGATTGCCGCGGCTAAATTTACATAATATTTTTCCAAACACAAGTTAAAAATAATAAATTTACATTCGATCTTTTACAACTAATTTCAATAAGTCATATATAAATATTACATAACGTCGCCTTACGGTGTAAATCTGCTAACATCCTATTAAACGACAGGACACAAAAAATGTCAAAAAATTGATTTATATTCTCTATTACACGAAACAAAGTAAACGTCGATTTTTTATTATTTTTTACGCTTTCAAATGGTATATATAAAAGACAGAATAAGAGAGAAAGATATCTGATTACCCCGCTAGGGGTAAACAGTGAAGTTAAATATTTGAAAATATAAACATGTGGTTACATGGTTACGGTATAAGTTAATATACATATTAAATAACCATTTAATATGTATATTAACTTATACCGTTGATACTAAGGCCGTCGTAATGTTAAAGCGATGATTGTGGATTCCGTCGCAATAAATTATTTTCATTTTCTCGCTTTCGTGACAAGACTTTTGTCTTGTAGCGTCGAGTCCAACTATTTAACACGCAATGTTTCCAAAATTGGGTGGAAATTTTAAGTATTAATATCAATTCCCCTTTGTCTACTATACTAAATGCGGATGCTTGTGTTGTTATTAAGTGACAATAAAATATTTACCCAAGTGTTTTTCGATAGTGGTAAATCTCTTGGTCCAAAAGTTCGAACAGTCTCGGTGGAAAGAATTGAAAATCTTGAACGATTGGCTGTTTCGGAGGCCTCGGAGCCTAATTGGAAAAATAAAATTGAAATAACAAATAATTTAAAATAATATATATCTTTTTTACAATAAAAAGTTAAAACATACATAATGATGAGCTTATGTAAAAACATTATCAAATAACAAATCAATATTGTTTTGAAAGAAATATTTATAATAATGAAGAATGAATTATTCACAGCAGAAAACACACACAGCAACAATTTTACAAAAAAAATCTAAATTACTTATGCCAAGCTCCTCTAATCTACATTTCAAAAATAACCAATAAAAAAAACCTAACACTCAATATCAAATTACAATCAAAATGAGCAGGCCATTGTGGGGTAAAGAAACAAGCGTATGAGTGAAACACTACTGTTGTGGTTTCGATTTCCACTCGGGGGAATGAATATTTAATTTTTTTTTTCATTTTCTCACTTTAGCAACAAGGCAAAGCGAGGGGTCCAGTACCTCACACAAAGCAACTAGGTTCCATCTGCTTACTCTATGTGCGGGAGACAGCGTGAAACTAAAAAAAACTAACATACAAAACACCATTCCAATTAATATATAATTCTCTTTACACATTACCTGTACCTTGGGCGCCTTGGGCTCCGACACTCGCAGCGCCTCGCGGAAGTACGCGTCCACGGCGTAGTTGGCTTTACGTTCCCGCTTGGGTGGCTCTATCCAACTGCCGACTGGTATTATCTTCTGTTTCTCCCTGTAATCCTCACCTGGTGAGATAATTAATGTTAGTTTTTTTTGGTTCTGTAATTAAAAGTCAAAAAAAGAAAAAAAACGTAAGCCTTAAATATAATTTTGTTATCCATCCATCTGTCTGTTGGTTTTTTTCAACAACTGGTATTAAATGTCTGGGTCTACAGTCCCTTGGAGCACAAAAAAAATGAATTCAACGCTAAGCTTTTGCCTTAGTGCTAGAGCGAAGAAATGTATTAATCTATATATATATAAAAGGACTTATTTCACTGACTGAGGTAAGACGTACACACATCCGTAACCGTTGAATCGTGAAATGTAGATAGATGTGTATTTTTATAATCTGGACATCCACTAAGGGATTTTGGAAGATTTTAACCCTAAAGGGATGAAATAGGGATTGCAATTTTTATAAAATATGAAATTTTTTCTTAAAAATATTTTATTGAACACGTGTTTCGTGGTTTATTTTAATTCACCCCCTAAGGGTG
>FASU01042841.1:0-14080 GCA_001486225.1 Heliconius pardalinus sergestus
AAGCTTATAATCTATATATATATATATATATATATATAGATTATAAGCTTTATAACACACATAGGAAAGAAAAATATTTATTTAGGAAATGTATAAACGTTGGAACGTAGAGGATTTTGACAACGCTCCTCTTGGAGGGTATACAAGATGCGTAATGCGAAGAGATGCGTATTGGCGCACACTGTTTTGCCGGATCACTGCGCTACTCCTCCTCCTCCGCTAGACATATTTACCCAGTATTATCAATAACTTCCTTCGCCATGGCTTCCTTTTTAGCATCCTTTTCAACTTTCGGTTGTTGTAGTGCTGATAAAGTATTCTCCATTTTTTTGACTTCATTCAATACTTTCATGGTTTTGGGCAGAATTTCGGTTTCCTTTTGAATATATAAAACATATAAATTAACATAAAAATAAGACATCTACAAAAAAAAATAATTTGAATAGTTTTTGACTGAGGCCGTGAGACATCGAATTTTTTTTTACTTTATTCAAATACATATAGTATTTGAATAAAGTATTGGAAATTTCTTTAGTAATTGCTCGTGAAAATATTTGTATTTGCGCTGTACACAGCAGCAATCACAAGCGGGGTAGAGCGAGAGAATCTAACATAATTTCTGTTTTCACTCTTGGACCGAGGAACGCGTTAAAAGGCAAAACTTAACTCTGCAGTTTGTTTTACTGGACCAGGGAAATAAAAACGATTCATTTTTTGGAGTGATTATATTTATTATAATTTAAATAAATATTCTATATCTATGTATATTTTTAAATATAGAATAATAGCAATAGGTACTTGCTTTCCGCAGTCTATTTACCAAACAATGTTTTTAAGTAAAAAATAGAGAAGCTCACCGTATCTCGTGTAGATCTCAACGTCAGAGTAGTATTGAGACCTTTCAAAGCATCTTTCAACCGATAAAGATTGCCGTTTAATTTCTTCTTGTCGTTTTCGTTCATTTTGGCACAAGCTTCGTCTACTGCCTCTTGTAGTTGGTCTGCTTGTTTATTTAAAGTGGTTTGTTGATCGCTTATCTAAAATATATATATAATAATAATAAAGTTTAGAAGACAGCCATCTTATGTTGGTTGTGGTTAATTAAAATATACCTTACATTCTAATATTATAAACAAAATAATGATGACGACGATATAAAGAAATTTTATATTTTAAAGCAAAAAGTTCTTTCTTATTTATCTTATCAAGAACACTCCATGGCTATAACACATAGTGTCGTGGACAGGATGGGCGATGTAAAAACACACATTCAAAATGAAAAGACAAAAATATCTAATCAGCTTCACGATATATCCCACACACAGAAGGGAGAGGCTGAGGGAACCTAGTGTTAAGATACTCGGTTCCCCATTTGCCGCCAAATACTAGAGGCATTCCTAAAAACAAAAAATATTACCTCTTTACTGCTATCATTGCAAATAATCTGGAGACAAGTATCGTTAAGGCTGTCCGTTAAATTCTTCATCCTGTGCACGTCCACCAGACCTTGTCTGGATATATTTTCTTTATCCTCGTCAGATACCGTTAACTGAAACAGTTTAGTTTGCTATAGTGACTTATTCAACAAACACAAATGAAAAAGTATTTTACTGTAATATTTTGTTGGATAGTATTTTTTTATTTTTATTACTAAAAGAACTTTGAATAACATATTCTTACTAGATAGGCGCTCTGTGTAGCGTATTCCGCGCTGTTGCAGATTGCTGAAGTAACGTAGCGCAGTTCACTGCTACAATCTGATTTTGACATCGTCTTCTCTGAACGAAGTTTTTCTGAAAAAATACGTTTTTTAGCTTCATTCTGAACAGTGAGAGATGAAAGACATTGGGAACCTAGGAATCTTGTGTAAAGACACTCGGTTTCCATTGAGAGACTTCCGTTTCCACTTTCCTACTAATTCTGGAAGCATTGCGTACACCGCCCCGCTTTGGCTTGTTACCAGAGAGAGGAAATTAAAATATTAAATATTTATTTCTCTAGTGGGAATCGAACCCTCAACCTGTCGAATTTACAGTCGGTCGCTTGTGCCCCTGTCCCACAACAGGCGTCCTGTGATTACTTATACATACCAATAACTTCTTTTTGGTTCTGCAAGGCTTCTACACAATTTGCGTAATTGAGAGCGCAGGAAGGATACTCGTAACTTATAAAGTTTCTTTGTAACTGCAGACTGCGGGCCATCTCGTTACAATCCCGTTGTAAACCAGTTGGGGTGGTTGCTCTAGCCTGTAAAAGACGATTATTTTTAAAACAGCTGCCCGCTTTATTCCGTATGCAGCGTAGGAGAAAACTAGACACTATTGAGACATTCCGTTCTTCGTTTTCTGGTTAAATTTGGGACATTATGTATTATTATCGATAATGAGATTTAATCGTTAAGAACTTGGGAGTTTCAGAAATATTGCTTATTGGTTGCAAAACTCAACGGTCGTGGTATGCTTTGCTGGTGCTATAAGTCTAACTAGAATAAGAGTCAGATTTTTTTGGAGTACAAATATTTTTAGTACAATCAAATACTTTCCGTTTAAAATAAAGGAAATGTTTAATTCTTTATCTTCCATTAGTTAATAACAGATGAATATAAACTAACCCAATGTCATTCGTCATTTACTCACCAGGTTGTTCAATGAATCGTTCAGCATTCTGCAGGCATCTAACAATTTCCTTCTCGATTCTGCAGAATGCGGTAACTGTAAAATTACATTAAATCTTAAATTATATTCGAAATTTACGTATATTTTAAGTTTAAACCAAATAATGTTAATTTAAGAAATATAATAATAATTTAAAAAAAAAAACATTTTTATCCTGCCATGTCCAAAAAAATACATTTTAGGAGCTATTTTAATTGGTGGACAGTGTCCAAAAGGCGTACATTTAACATCAGTTTTTCAGATATTTAAAAGGAATTATGCTGTTATTTCTGAATTTCTGTAATTCTTAAACATATTAGATAATTGTTACTTACATGACTGACCGATTCAGATGTTTTTAGCAGGTTGTATGTAGCAACACTCATTTCTTGAGCGGCTTCTTCTATCCTCTTGTTTTGAATAGGATCCTAATATGATGAACAGTATTCATAATGTTATTAAAATAGACTTCATTTTAGTACAATTATTTACTACGCATACACACTTAACCCGTTAAAGATATTTACAAAACTTAGCGTTTAATAATAGTAACTTTTAGTCTTTCGATGTTTTGCACTTTACCTCATTTTTAAGTCCACGTGCAATAGAAGCTAGGTGTATAGCACTTTCCAAGGTTGTATGAAGACTCCTAGCAAGGAATTCTGGTTCGTTGAAACTTAGAGCTATCGACCCACTTGTGGAGCTTAGTTTCTTAATTTGTTGGTTGAATTTTTCTTTTAGTTGTCTGTAATAATAGGTATCTCATTATTTTTCTTTGTATAGTTCGTTCTTAGAACAATTAAGATACATTCCTAAAGACACGATTATTTAGCGACATTTAGTATTGAGTGGCGGAACTCGACGCCGGGCTTTTGTGTTGGTGCCAGAGCGAAGATCGAAACTACCACCATCGCGTTACGCGATGCGCCACGATGGCTAGTTATTGTATACGTAAAAATAAAAATTGTAATTGATTAACTATTGATCAATCAATTAAACTGCTTAGCGATGGCTAAGCCTTATTTAGCCTCTTGATGGTTGGAGAATATAATTTTTCTTAATGTTAATAATGTATCTAAACTTACTACAAAATTCACTTACATTATATCTCCTGTTTCTGATGCATTGCTTGTAGCAAGTAAACGTTTTATATCATTATTCTTTTTAAGTTCAATATCCTTGAGGGCATTGTTTGTCTTATCTTCGCTTTCTGGGTTTTCCAAATTATTTCCATAGCTTTGGAGTTCCTGAAAGTTACCCAGATATCTCAAGAACCGTGTACTGTAGGCGTTAATAACATTGAGTAAAGTGTTTCCTTACTCAATTTTACGAATATTAGGGCTAAGGTGAAACGCCCTGTCAGGCTCTATCCAACCAGACCAGAAATACTAAATAAAGTATAAATGTTACAATTTCAAGTCGTTAGTCAAGCCGTACATACATATTTCTAAACCCCATATTCTTTATTATATAGTGAGGTAGGTAGAAATAACCCAGTGTTAAGTCACTCGTGTGTTTACTGTTTTCCAACAGAATTTAAAATACAGCGTTTAACTTGATGAGACAACCAAAGCGAGAAATAGAAAATATTTTAAACTCAACCGATTGGAAATCAAGCCCACCACCATCAGACCTCACCCACATCTTCCTTTACAATCAGAGGCGTATAAATTATAAGGCTCATATTCAATATTCATAATATTAACTTTATCTCGTGCTTCTGATATTCGTAACTCTAAATAAAAAAATACTTCTTTATTATATACTTCTAAGATCTTTTCTGTAATAATGAATCTGCTTCCACCATTCACATCTTGCCAGGTCACCACACGCCTGTTCTTCTCAGCTATTTGCATTTTAAGTATGTCTGTTAGCTTCTTCAAGTGAGCTTTCAATCTGGAATAATTTAAAAATAATAATCTCAATAAAAAAAATGAAACTTTATAGGATATATTCCAAAGGACACTGGTTCAAATCCAGCTACGGTCTAATATTTTTTTTTTTTAAATAAACAAATAATACTTTTTATTATTTTAAAATATTATAAACTAGTAACTAAGTGCTAAAATAAATATTTACTTGTAATTCTTATCTTTGTCGCCGTGAAGTCCGGCCATAGTAACCGCATATCTTGTGAGTGCATTCGGTAGAACATTTTCGTTTCCAGATGCCACTACTGCTGTTAGAGACGACTGAGCTTCTTTAATAGCGGCCAAGTTCTCTTTAGTTTCTTCGAGCTGCTTAAAAGTGCGTAAAGTTGGTAAGAAATGGGAATATTTGTTCAATTTTTCAATTTCGCTGCATCCTGTGCACAGCAGAGTGGGTGGGAGACACACCACCTATATTCTGGCGTATGGAGTGGTGGCATATTGTTATACTTAATTCTGATAACGGGTATAGTGGGTTATTACGTTAGCCTTACTCGATAAATGGACTATCGAATATAAAAAAAAACAAATTGAATTGTTTCTTGAGGTTAGGGCCTTTGACTAAACATAATTATACACATACAGTATTTTCACATATTAATATGAAGAGCACTAACAATAACTTTATTTCTCTTATTTAAATATTAATGTCACGAGCACTTACATTATCATATCCTTCTATTGGTGTTAAGATATCTTCTATCTTCTTGTCTATAAGTTGAATATTTTGTAAACTTTCCTCCAAAGTTGCACTTTCAGTATTAGAAATACTGCTCTTAACAGCAAAGCTACAAAAATTTAAAAAAAAACACATAAAAGGTACATATTTAAAAAACATAAATGATGCTATTTTAAACATAGTGTGTATAAACTACTTAAACATACCTTAATAAATTACAGCTATCCGTAAGCTTCTGTAGTTTGAATTGCAAATTTTTCTTTACAGATTGATCACCAATGCTATTGATAACTGCTGCTATTTTTTTTATTTCATAATCAGTACTCTAAAAAGCAGAAATTTTAATGTCAAAAAATACATGATTGTGCAGCGCTAAGCTTAAAATTACATAAGAAATCAAATCTTCTTTAACTTCACGCTGTATCCCACAAATAGCAGGGTAGGCAGATGGAACTCAACGCGGAGCCCTCGTTACCAGAGCGAGAAAATAAAATAATTAAACTTTTTCAATTCCTTGGGTGGGAATCGACCTTATGTCCCTTTCTAAAGAAAAACTGAGAAAAATTTTAAACCTTGGCAAATCGTTCTATCTGAAGCGTATCTTCAAACATGTTGCTATTGTCGCCTAAGGTATGGTCGCTTGCGTTAGATATTTGTGATGCATTTTCAGCTATCTTGTTGCATTTCTTTTGAATTTCCTGTGGAGAAATAAAATGTGATTATCCCAATAATGTGAAAGTAAACGTATAAGAATAAAATTGTTTTATTATTTCTTTGCTAGCTTTTCTACAACACTTTCTACTACACTTACTCTTATCTTAAGAGTGAAGATATTTTATCACTGGACTTGACTGTGATGGTGGCGGTAATAAGTGTCATAAAAATTTTAAGCAAACAAAAACATTTGTTTGTGAATATTTCTACCATTAAGATAATCTAATTCTATATATACCTGTAAAGCATTTTTGTCGTTAGGTTTAGTTTCTTTAGCAGCGTTAGACAAATCATCCACAGCTACTGTTACATCGTCGAGGAATTCCTTAAAAAAACCAATATGTCATCGTATGTCACATGACTAATTACAAAATAATTAATGTTTTTATTTCCCTAAGACAGAACACGGCGTTGAACTTTGCTAATTAATTAAAAATATTCTTTGCCTTATTTGGGGGTCAGATAAAGTAAGAAATTTATTGGCATTTACTTAAAACCTAATTTACCATCAAATCTACAATATTGTTCATTTCCCCTTCCTTTTGCCGAGATTGAAGACAGAGTATCTGTAGATTGAGTATTGCATTTTCCAACTGTAACGCTTTCTCCTCCTTATCTTTTGCATCCTGAAATAATACAAAAACATATAATTTCATTGAAAATATAGTTGGCTTAGAGTGTAAACCTCCCCGCTAACAAACTAATAAACAAACCAGGAGAGACAAACACCGTTTTTAAAAAAGGGGGTCAGGAGGTTTTTACAATTTCGAAAATTGATTTGATTCTCTATAAAATAAAAAAAGGTCAATGTGTATTTTATTATACTTTTGAATCGTAGAAAACTGTACGGGTATATAAGGTAAACGATAAATATGGATTTAGCAGTTTTACAGTCTAAGCCGTCGATATATGATATGATTGTGTGGACTCCTTAATTGTTTATACATCACACCGTGCAGCACTGTAAATGCAAAATTTTGGGGTTATATCCCCACGTGGAGCAATGACTATATTTAAATTATTTTCATTCCGCTCCTGCTAAAACAGAATTTCGAGAATTTCGCCACTCATTGTCTTTGGGCAGAGCGTGAACATCAGAGTATTTTAATAGTACGCTCTTTTTGCTTACGAAGGCTGAAGGTGAAAAAAACTACGGTACTGCTACGGTAATTCAAGCCATGATCACATTATAGTAAAAACTTTTTTACGCACTATTTGTACACAGTAACTACAATTGTTTATATAACAGAGGATAAAATCAATAAGTCTTAAGAAATTTACTAACAGCTCATAAAAATTGTATAACATCAGAGTAACAATTTTAGATAATAAAGAGGTACATACGAACGGCGTGTCCCGACATTTAGCGTTAGTTATATCAAGTCTGTTGATGGCGTCTGCTAAGTCGTTCGCGAAACGCGAATATTTTTCACGATCCTTTTGGGAGAAACTCGTGCATTCTGCTTTTCTCTGCAACGATTACGATTACAATATATTATTTAAAAGTATTTTTGACATTTTGGTTTCCATTTTTTACAATTATCTTGAGGCTGAATTAGCCTTTAACAATAGCTCAAAAAATATTTTGCACGTCAGGATACGTATATGTTCAGATAACTCATTTAAGGTTGATTAAAACCAATTTATGTAAATATAAATCTTTCATAAGTAAATATTTAACTCTATAGAGTAATAAATATATTTACAATGTATTAGAATTGATAATAACTTACCTTAGCAGATTCCAAAATCTTAGAAGCCAATTGTCTCAAAGGTGTATCTTCAACAAGCAAACGTTCTACAGCCTTATTTTTCTTGACATCAGAGGCAACATTTTTCTGGATATTGTCCAATAAATTATCTATATCTTCCATGTGAGGTTTCTTAAAACAATTAAGAAGTAGTTTTAAGTGTGGTTTAAGTATGTTTCTTTAAAGCACACAAAATGTAATGACAATTTGGTTTGCACTTCACTTTATTTAGTGTACTAGTTGGTATAATACAATTGCAGAATATAGTTTGGACTAGTTAAGTAGTTTAGTAAAAAATTGGGTATAGTCACTTCTCGTTTCTAAGGTGATCAGGAAATAAAGAACTTCAACAAAGAAATTTATTATAACTAGGAATAATTTGGGGAATACTTTTAAAATATGGTCACGGAATACTTAAAACTACGTCTTTTCAAATAGAGGCCAGCGGTGGTGCAGGGGCACAAGTGTGCGACCTTACACACGACAGGTTCTTTGTTTGATTCCCAATCCAATAAATAAAATATTTAATATTTTCATTTCTTCGTTTTGGTCACGAGGTAAGGCGCGGCGTTAAATTACGCGAATCTGCCTCCGAAGTCCGCCTCCAAAATTCGAAGGAAAGTGGGAAACGAAGCGTGAAGATATAAAAATGTATTTATTTTTCACTTAGATGTACTCACAGACTTTGGTATTGGTTTCATATGGGAGTCTGCTACTTGTTGTTGTTGTACAGCTGGTTGGTCAATAATGTCTGAAAAATTAATAATTGAAAATAATTATTTCACAATAAAATAAAACGCGAAACTAACGGATAGAGGGACACTTAAAAAGAATAATAGAAAGCAGCAATATATTTTTTAATTTCTTGTCTGTCTGTCTGTATGTATGTACAATCACACTAATCTTCGAAAGTACTGAACCGTACTTACTTCAAACTTTCACCAATTGCTTTGTTTTAACTCAACTTTACATCTAAAGTTTCTTTCATCAAAATCAGTTTATTAAAAAAAAAGTTATCGGATTTCAATTATTCAATTATTTTCAATTCGATTTCGATATTGGATTATTCGATTCGATTTGGGTATTTTTTTGTAATATGCAAACATTACAGTTATTTTACAAAGAATATTATAAATCCTTACCCGAATCAATAACATTACATTTAAGGCTGTTACTGAAGCTGAACTGAAACTTAAATAGACAAATTGCCACCGTGTCTCCAAAATGTATAAAAGTTGAATGTAAGCAATGGCTTTGTATTGTATCATAATAAATTTCTTCCATGCATAGCCGCATGATGCGGAAGATGTTAAGCAACGAAAAATAATAGTACCTGAATTATCATGACAGCTTTCTTTCAATCTATCTAATTCAGAGTTCAAAAGAT
Source organism: Heliconius pardalinus sergestus (assembly GCA_001486225.1). Taxonomy (NCBI): domain Eukaryota; kingdom Metazoa; phylum Arthropoda; class Insecta; order Lepidoptera; family Nymphalidae; genus Heliconius; species Heliconius pardalinus. Next base: position 9,114 of record FASU01042841.1, read on the forward strand.
TTAGATCTCGTGTTAATTGTTCTCCAATTTGTCGATGCTGTGGTTGGTGTATTACTGGTGTCCAAATTTTACCAAGATTTTGAGCGAGCTTCGCGAGTCTGTCAGCTAAGTTTGATAGAACTGCTTGGCAGTTGCGATCTTCTATTGAAGAACTTACTACCTATTAGATAGTTTAAAGCAAATAAGAATAACGATTTGTAATAATATAAGGAAAAATATTAAAGAAATAACCAAAAAGCATATTTTTAATAATTTTTGTCCAGTGACTTTTTTTTATAAGCAGCATTATTCACTCTAAACGTATTAGCAAGGATGTCATATTTTTCGTTTTGATGATAAGTTTTATAATGTTATGTTTGTGGTGCTACGTTCATTTTACTCGGAATTTAAGTATGATTTTAATACAATCGTTATCGGTACGCATATATTTTGAATAATAATAAGCATAACATTATATGAAAGTACCTGTGCAGCTGAGAACAAAGCGTATGCAGCATCACCAAGTTGAGCTCCAGAAATACTCATATTCTCTCCTTCGTTGCCTCCAACGCTTTCTGCTAGACGAGAAACTCTGGACAGCATGAGGGATGCTCTCTCACAGACAGAACGTGAAATATCCAAAATCTGTATTAAATTTAAAACAATCATTGGTTAAAAATAGAATTTTAGAATTTTGTTTTAAGGCCAGTTGTGGCGCTCAGGCACAAAGTACCCCAATTTTGTACTCGAGAAAATTAAATATTTAAAATTTTAAATTTTTGCTCTGATGTCAAGCACGGCGTTGAGTTCCGCCTCTCAAGTTCCCTCTGCGTGAAACTGTTTTTTCTAATCTAGAATTAATTTGAATTTATTTAAATATTTCCTGTACCTACAATGTGTACTGAAAATATTGGCATTAGCTATTTAATTTGGACCGCAGAAGTCGTGGTATCCTATATTATAATGTATATGTAATAAAATAAGCAACAGAACTTACTTTTTTCTCCTTATTAGGATAAGACCGAGGACTGACAATATACCGTAATTTTCCTGCCGATTGTGCATACTTTGTTGCTCCATTATTCAAGTCCTAATAAATGATGGAACAATATTGAAATATTATTTTATAAAAACTTCACTATTAGAAATATTTTAACGCATTTATAACCTAAATTATTGTAAGTTCAAAGATACAGAGGTATATTTTTTTATTTTCATGTGTCACTAAATAGATCTCTCTTTTTTCTACATCTTCTGCATCTTTCAGGGATGGGAGGAAGGTAAACTCAATAGTTTATTTTCAATTTTCTAATAAATTATTGCCTAATACCTCTAAGCTGTTGTTCTCCACGCTGGTGCATATTGCTTGACCAGCATTACATATGGTTTTAGCTTCTTCGAACATTATACGTCCGGAATTGTCGTCCATATTGCGTTGTAAAGCAATCGTTTCTATCATAAAAAATAATATGTTAGTTTATTAACATATTAAGTCTGTGGAAGACTTCCTTTTTACTTGGTGGACGATGACTGGTTTAGAATACATGTTCAAAAAAAGTTTATAATATTATGTGGATATATATGATAGGCTTTAACAATTTTCTTAGTTTTTCATTATACTTAAATCTTAAAATGATGTTACCTTGTACAATTTCTGGAGTTAACTTTTTGATGACATCAACAGTTAGTTCGGCACTCTCATAATCAGGATTTTCACGATCTATAAAAATATGGGTAATAATTTTAACTCTGTTTGCTGGCCATACTGACTTAAATAAGTAGAATGTAGAATCTATTTAAGGACTCACCTAACATAGCCTGTAACAGAAGGACGATAGCTTCATTTAATTTCGCTAGTTTTTGCGCCAGATCTATTCTTCTGGCCACTACGGGTTTTTCATTTGCCAATGGAGCCTGGAAGTATTTTAACAATCAATAAGTAGTATATTTTGCATCCTCTGGTAATACAAATTTAATTACAAAGGAAAATGTCCATTAATTTATTTATTAACGTTATTTAACACGCAATGCCTCCAGAATTGGGGCAAGTAGGGAGCGGAGTATATTAACACTAGGTTCCCTCTGCTTACCCGCAGTAACGGTATGCGGTATACAGTGTGAACTGAACTTATTTTGTTGTAAGTATCTCTGTAGTATCTATATACGTATATATTATAAATATTTTCCTTCGCTTAGAATTGGCTTAAGTGTCAGCGGTTCTGTCACAAATATTAACAGAGAACAAACCTGATTCCTTGATTCCAAAGCTCGTTGCGCTATGCTGTCCTCTGAGAACAGCTTTTCTACTTCTCTTATCTTCTGTTTTGCTTCAGAAATGTTTTTAAGCATGGAATCAGGTTTTGAATCTTTGCAATCTTCTGAAATAGTATTCAATATAACAAAATGCTAAACTCAGCTTAATTACGCTGGTAATAATATATCATAGTAAACATATGCCTATCTACCAATATATTTTATTACTTCAATTTAAAAGTAAGCTTGAGTCATTATAAATATATAAGTGAACACAATTTAAGGAATATTTATAGAAAAATAACAAAAGGAATTACATAAGAAAAGTAACGAATTACAATATACAATATTACTATACCCAAATCTTGACAAGCTTTCCTAATTTTATCCAGCGTTGAATTAACAATCTTGGCATTTTCTTCGAGCTGATCTCCAGTGGTGAGGAGTTCTGATGCCTGTACTATAGGTCTCCACGTCTTCTTCAAATCTTCAATATGGTTAGCAAGTTGGTCTACAGATCCTAATAAACTTTCTTGGCAGTGGACGTCGGTAATACATGGGGATGTTATCTAAGAGATGGATATTATGAACATTATAATTTGTCTTTTTTATTTTACAATATTCTTCATATTTATAAATCTGTGAGATAATTATAAAAGTAAAGTATAAACATAAAATACAAAAAACGCTTACATTTACATATAAATTCAAATTTGCTATGAACAACGCAAAAACAGTAAATATCTCAAAAGCACCTAATTGAAGTTAATAAGAGTATAACGTAAAACAAGTGCAATATTTTTTAAAAAATATAAATTGAACAGAATTACATTTTCGTATTCACTTACATCAGCAGTTTTTAAGAGTACTTGAGCTGAGCCAACCACTTTTACTCCCGCTTGGTCTAGTTTGTCACCATCTTCTCCACCAACTTTTTCTGTTAAGTTGTATACATTGGACAAAAGCAAAGATGTTTGCTCCACGGCGCATCTCGATAAATCTTGTATCTAAGAATGGAGGAAAAGGTACATTTTAACAACTTTTTATTAGCGCGGTATGCATGTTTCTATGTAACAGAAACTTTGAACGTGATTTTGACCGATTTGGATACATTAGATTAATTTGAAACTTTGCATACTTAATGCAAATGGAACGCCAACAATAGAATAACATGAAAAGTTGGTTTCTACTAGGGCCTTTAGAATTAGCGATGTTTTTCTTTAGGCTCTTGATTCGTTTTCGTATGAAAAGCCGGTCTTCAGGATCCTTTTTTTCGAAAATTTAATTTAATTTAATGTCAGCAGGAGAATTTTACTGCTAATGTCATAAAGGTAAAGAGAGTTTATTTGGTTATCACGTTACTCATGTCCTCGTACGTCAAAAACTTAGAATATGTCACAGCACTTAGGTATTTTATTTGATCAGGGGCGATGTAAGAGGGCAAGAATTATGTTTTAAGCAATAGGTAGTATAAATGTAAATCAAGACTAAAGAAATTAAAAGAATAATAGTTATATTGTGAGTAAGATATTATAGTATACCTGACTTTCTTTCTTCGTATTCCGATGTGGATTAAAAACATAAGTAAGTCGCCCTGCAGAGTTTGTAAATTTGGTTGCAGATTCATTAAGAGCCTGTAAAATTACGATAACGTTTATTAAAAGTTAATATATAACCAAAAGAAAATTATTTGGGGTATGCCGCAAAATAATGTTGAATAAGTGTACTGTCACCTGAGGGTCGTCTACGTTGTTACAAATTTCATTAGTTGCATCAACCATCGCCTTTAGATTATCCAATATGGTATTCCAAGATTTCTCTTCTACAGCACCATGCAAGTCCTTAGTAACTAAAAATATTCATGTTATTATATTAATTTACTAAAAACTGTTATATATTAATATACTAAAAACATTTAAATTATTATTATATTAAGGGAAATTATATGCTCCTTATCCCGGTACTTTAGGGAAGGTAGGGAGAATTATCCAGGGTCCATTTCATTCCCCGCTTTCCAGCCTATTTCTTGACATTGTGTATACATAATGTATAGAGATTGTATTCGTATACTTGTAAATACTTATATATATTCTAAGATTTCTTATGAAGTGTTTTGAATTTGTATAGGAGTCTAGTTTGAGACGTAGCAAAGAATATATAAATAAAATTTAGTTATAAATAATACTTTTATTCTGAGCGTTATACGCCAGAGAGGTGAATAAAAATACTTCATTCCCCCCTCAATGGGATATTAAATATACAATCATCGCTTGTGAAAGGAAAATAAATAAAAAAGTAAATAGTTTTACCTTTAGTGATTTGTGGTGTAAGAGTCGATATATTATCAATTGCTTTAGCAGCTGCATCATAATTTGGTCTTTCAACATCTGCACAAAAAAGATAAATATTGTTTTTTTTTCATCGTAGTAAATTTTGATACAAATGGCTAAATATATTTATATACTATAAATCGATATACTTGTTATGGTAGAGCCTGATACCTACCTGATAGAGCCTGCAGTAGATCAGCAATAGCAGCATTTAATTGAGCCAATTTTTTGGATAGTGACGATTTCGTTGTAGGAATGTTGTTTTTGTCTATTTGTCTTGAGGTCTGTAAAGAAGTTGTGATTTTGTGATACATTCTTATTGGCTAAAAGAAATAACTTCAATTAATATTAACCATATTTAAAACAAATACATTTTTTTAATAACATCCAGAGGATGTCCTGACT
>FASU01042860.1:0-11169 GCA_001486225.1 Heliconius pardalinus sergestus
AATATATAAATATGTATATAAATGTTATTTCTTTCATAAATTTATGAGGAAATCTAAAAAAATATATCATCATCGAATTGTATAAATACAGTTTATTTTTGTATGAATAATGTATTATTATGTACATATTTTTATAAAAAGCCTGAATAATCATTGATTGTTATGTTAACAAATTTGCTTTTTATTATATTCTAATTTATTAAAAAAAACACTCTGTATAATAGTATAGCGAATACTTCTCCTACTAGCTATTACCTAGTTTTAATGTTTAAATAAGGAGCATTCGTGGCATCTCTGGAAAAATGGGCGTTGCGTAGAGAAGAATGTCTTAACACTAGATTCCCTCTGCCCACCCTGCCACATGGGGGATACAGCGTGATAAAAAAGTTTTGTATTTTAAGTGAAACTGAAGCTTAAAGTACAAAAACATTATATGATAGTACAAATAAAAAAGTATTCATTGACATACTACATATAAGATACTTTTTATACTGGAAATGAAGTTTCCTACGGGAACCGAGTAGAGTAGAGGGACCGAATCCTAAAAGTTTATTTGAAAGATACTTTGTAACATATTTTTTTAAATTTATTTTTTATCTTTATTACAAGAGACGAAAATATAACAAAAGATTTTGAAAATAGGTTTTTTATTAGTTTTTTTATATTTTTAATGTTAAGGGTGGAGGTGGTAATAATCACCTGAGGCATCCTTGTTCCCTTTGCCATTGTTAGCGAATTCTGAAAAAAAAGAAAAAATATATTATTACATTGTTTTATATTACAATTAAAGAATATATAGAGATAATTGTGGCACAGTGGGATAGGGTCCGACTGTAAAACGCGACGGTTGTGAGTTCGATACCCACTCGGAGGAAATAATTATATTCATTCCCTTTGAATTGTTGTTATTATTGAAAATTCCAGTCACTCAACACTTAATATGCGAAATAAAGCGAGAAGGAAAACGGAAATGTGTTATTCTTTATCTATATATATTATATCTTTCCTTCTGTTCACTTCAATATCAAAGTTCTTAGCTTCACTTTGTATCCCGCATTTTAAGAGGCGGAACTCAACACCGAGCTTTATCTTGTTAGCAGGTCAAAAAAGTGAAAACAATCCCACGAGTGGGAATCGATTCCACAACCACGACGCTTTACAGTAAAACGACCTCCATCAATATGAAAGTCTTAATTAAAAAATAACTTCATCCAACCTTCCCCTAAACAAAACGTTCCCCTATTTAGCACCCTGTATAATATTATGTGGTTTGACCATTACAGATATGAGACGTGGAAATGGTCATTTATGAATAATAAGAAATTATTATTTATTTTGTTTTTTCTGTTTTAGTTACGTGTTCGTGACAATGTGGCACGCTACTTGCTTTGGGATTTATAAAGGTTGTGCTGTACTCGTAGCTACAGCTATGTTTGTATGGACTTAAGGACCTATGGGATCTATCCGTCCGCGTAGGAATATCGAGCTCTCCTTTCTTAGAGCTCCCCTATACTCCCTAAGCTATCTTGACTAATTAAAAATTTCATTTCTAAGTACAGTAGTTCGTCTGTGTGTCGTCTGTAAGTCACTCAGTAATGGAAGAGTTTTATAAATATAGATTTCACTTGATTGTAGATACGTCTAGCTCACGCAGACAAGTTTTGTGCACGTTAAATGACATATCCTAAGTGCCCGAAATGACTTACTCTCAGGTACAGTAGGTTACATCTACATTATTATCTTAATGTAATACAACCTTTCTCAGCAAATGGGTTAAATCCGAGACAAAAAGATTTTTTGCAATTTGGTCGATTAACGCATTTAACTAAACATTAGCCTTATAATGAATACCTTTTTTTAAACATGCTTTTTAAATTAATATTTTTTTTTCATAGTGTTTTATTAGTGTTAATTACTAATTACTACTTATAAGTAGAAATCAAGCCTTTTCCTTTGATATCAGATGGATTGTGCAAAAATGTATAATCCGCCATTTTGTTGCGACGTCCACTTTGGGTTAAACTTATTGTTAAATAAGAACTAAAGTCGTAATCCAAATTTCAGCTCAATCGGACACTGGGAAGTGGGTCAAGTAAAGTTTGCAAAATTTCACACGTACTAACACGGCAAGTCAAATAAAAGCTTGTAAAAAGTATAGATTTACTATGAACATGTGGACTTTGGACTATAGAGAAATTGCGTGCTGAGTGGTAGAACTGAACGAAACATCTTATTAAAAGCGAAAAAATAAAAAAAGAATACTCATCCGAGTGGGGGTCAAACCCACAGCTATGTTTACAGTCAGAATTAGGAAAGAAAACATAAAAAGATAGCAAAATATAGTTCTCTATATATGAAATATATCGTTCATATATCGCTACCTATAGCTTAGTATATCTTACCATAGTTAACGAGTTAGCGATCGCGTGACAACTTATCACCAACAAACGAGGGAAGTATGAAAATTAACGAAGCACTTACTGTAGTCGGATACGTCTCTTTTTGACCGACTTTTTCATTTTTTTATGAAAATTCAATATGGGAATGGGAATTCCGTTTTTGAGGCAGTTTTGAGTTCAAAATCCATTAGAGCGTGGCGTTGAGTAACGCCAAACAACACGTCTCGAAAACTAGACAGTGTGTGGAGAATGTCGTACTAGGCTCTAGGTTCCCTCTGCCTACCCTGGCATGTGCAGGACAATGTGAACCTAACATTACAAATTACCGGCAAAAATATTTTAGGGAATGGAGAGAGATATGAAAGTTTGTGATAATACATGTTTGTACCACTATCACGCAGAAACTACTAAACAGATTTAGATGAAACTTTACAGTAATATAGATAATACAAAAATATAACACATTGACCACCACCACCTGATGGAATAGAATGGAAAATAAATATGTATAATTTAGCCAGAATATAACAATAAGTTTAAGCGGGTGAAGCGGTGTGTAGATCACTAGTAAAAAGCTAAAAAATGTGGGTAAGCTAAAAAACATTTTATTTTTCTTCTTCACGCTCCATCTCGTATATAGCAGGATAGGCATTAACTATAGAAAATACGATTTAATTATATTAAATCATGATCTAGGTCTAACAAAAAATTTAGTTTAAGTGAAAATTTTGAAACGGCCATCTAATTATATGTTTTTAAATTTATGACTACACCTGTCTCGCTCTAACGCGTTGCGTTGAATGACTTCGACCGGTTTTCTGTCTCTCTCTTCCCACGCATGCCTAGTAGAAACCTCTTTGTTAGGAACGCGTATATATTTTATAAAGCAAATATGGTTATAATTAATCTTCTATTATGGCGCAGTGGGGCAGTGTCTGTAAACAAAGTGGCTATAGGTTCGATTTTAATCGGGGGAGTGAATTATTATTGTTATGGAGATCAGAGGCTAGGCTTAATGATGTAAGACTTAGTAACACTACCATTTTCTTAATTAGCTTCACGTTGTATCCCGCACACAGCGGGGTAGACAGAGGGCATGTGACTGTAAACGTGACAAGTTCTGGGTTCGAGTACCGAGTACTTCCAGTGGTAACGAGGCATAGCGCGGCGTTGAGTTCCGCTACTCAACACGCAATGCCTGTAGAATTCTGCGGAAAGTAGGGAACAGAAGTGTCTTATCTGGAACACACATTTCTAGGTTCCCAGGTTCCCTCTATGTACCCTGCTATGTGTAGAATACGGCGTGTACTTAAAGAACAAATATATAGAAAAAGGCATTTCCTTCACCGTATATATCTCAATAAGCTAAGAGGGAAGATCTTTTACTTCAATAACCTCTGCATACGGAATTTATATTGAATTTGACCGCCTTTGAAGAGATACTAAACGTTACTTGAAGCCAACTTTGTGGAATGAATGGAGATAGTGATCTATTTCTCCGTTTTAAATGAATATGGAATATGATAGCAGAGGAGACGTGATTGTTGTGAGTTCGATTTCTACTAAGGGTAATAAATTATTTTATATAAGTAAGTATCACTAGTCAACACGCAATATCTCGAAAATTGGACTGCGCGCCTGCATTGAGGAACGGAGTGTCGTAACACTGGGTTCTCTACCTACTCTATTATATACGGGTTACAGCGTGACGCTAAAAACATGATACCTGTCGTATTGAAATTTCGAAACGCTGTTTCTATTCAAAATATTTTCATTTCACTGATCTGAGCAGATGCTTCAGTAATACTTGTTTTCCTCTGCCTACTCCACGGGATATGCGGGATACAGCGTGAACGTTAAAAAATAACTGGTATTGAATTCTACTTTCACGTGAAACATTTCATTTCAACAGAAGCACCTTTCTTTGTTAATTAAGAGTGAAATAAAAAAAATATTGTAGCGTTGCATTACAAATGGCAGCTGCAAAAAACTACAGAAATTTAAAAGAGAAAACGAATATGAATAATAAATTACAGCATGAACGGCACGGCATCTGACTGTAAGCGCGTCGGTTTTGGGATCAGTTCCATTTGGGAATTAATTATTCTCATTTTCTTGATCTGGTAACAAGATAAACCACGGCGTTGAGTTCTGCCAACAGCAACAGCTCATCACGCAATGTTCCTCTACAATGAAACTCAGGAATTCAGCAGAAAATGGGGAACAGAGTATCTTAACTTTAGTTTCCGCCTGCCTACCCTGCTGTGTGCGGGATACGACGTGATGCTACAAAAATATACGAGTATATTATAAATTTAAGTATATATAGATGTCTAATATTTTGTTTGGAAATATCGTGCCGAATTCAACCGGATCCTTAAAAAGGCTCACTATTAAATATTTACATAACATTTTTTTTAATAAATAAATACTTTATTTTTATAGATAAATTGATAAATACTTTTTAGAAAACGCATTCGAACGAAGCGGGACTTAAACCCACGCCTATGAATGATTATTTCTTTATTTATATTGTAAATTATCACTTCTTGGCAAATTTCAGTTCAATGGAAGTCCCTATAGCTTCTGATAACACAGCGAGTCCGATATTAGCGAATGCAGCAAAGTCGATGCACAAATGCTTGTAGGTATATATTACTTATGTTCAGTTAGATTTTTGTTGTTTTTTTTTATATTCTCTAAGAGACCGTAGACCTGAATATTTGATATTATATTAGCGATCTTTACATAAATAGTTTTCCTATAAGGGTATCGTTTTATGTTTTGAAGTACGAAACCCTAAAAATTTACGAAGGTATAATTTATACCAAAGAATTTTTAACAACATTTTTACATTTATTTTTGAGAAGTCTCTTAATATAGAAAACTTTGAGTATGTAACACTAATCTATGTGTAGACCTTTTTAAACGAAACCTTCTAAACTTAAATGTTTACTAAACTAAAATATATTTGAAGCATCTCTTCTAAAACTGAAGAGCGTGTATGGCTGAAAGCGTTAAGCTCAGGAATTAGTGGAATTGAAAAATGTAACACACTGTACCTGCGGTCAGAGCTACATCCGCAATTAGAATGTGTCATGTGACAACGTGGGCGAAACCGCAGGCGATAGCTAGTTTATTACATACTAGTGACCGTAACGCGACGGTTGTGGGTTCGATTCCCACTCGAGGAAGTGGAATATTTATTTACGTTTATATTTCCATTTGTTCGCTCTGGTGCCGAAGCAAAGGCGGCGTTGAGTTCTGCCACTCAATACAGAATGCGTCCAGAATTTAGCAGAAAGTGTGGAATGACGTGTCTTAATACTAGGTTTCCGCTGCCTACCCTGCTTTGTGCGGGATACAGTGCGAAGCTAAAAAAAACAACTAACAGTTTTTTGTTTTTTAAAGGAAAACAATGCGTGTTGAGTGGCGGAACTCGACGCCGTGGACTCAAGCTACTTCCATTGAACATTCTTCAATCACAAGTAATACTCTAAGTAAACTTTAAGGCACAAAAGCTCTGAATGTGGAGATGTCTTGTTTAGAAACAAAAGAAACGGGTCGTGGTCTTGTTACCTGCTTATTACTGTGAAATGTGTGATACATACATACAAACATACTGTAGACATACAAATGTTTGTATAAAACTAGTGTTTATAGCGTCACCTGTACCACCTGTATGTGGCACGATACGCACAATGGACCTAGTGTTACGACACTCCATTTCCCACTTCGTGTTGAGTGGCGGAACTCAACGCTGCCTTTTGTTTACGCCTAGCCAGGCAGAGGAGACCTAGTATTAAAACACTCCGCTCCCTTCACACTGTCCGCTTTTCGTGCCGTGAGTGGTCGAACTCAAAGTCGCGTTTTGTCTTAAGCGGACTTGACTTCGACTTGTCCGAGATGAAATACAAACAATTCTTCCCCCGGGCGGGAATTGAACTTACAACCTTATCGACTATGCTTCAACTGAGTTAACGTCAAAATTATTATCTCAAAAGGATTTTCTTACTTTAGAACAAAGTAAACCGTTGATAAGACCTTTTGTCAGAATTGTTTGAGAGTCAAAGTTATATACGAATTGTTGAAAATCTTTGGGCTTAGAAGTGCTTTAGGAATTATATTTTAATGAAAATAACCTATTATATGAGGCCATCATGGCGCAGGGGCACAAGGGTGCGACTGTAAAAACAGTGTTCTGGGTTCGGTTCCCACTCAGAGAATTAAATATATAATAATTTAGATTTACAAGACTCTTCCATTTTCCGTTCTTCTGAACTTAGGCAGTAGAAAATTGTCATGTAAATAAGTTAGGTTAGGGGAGCACTGAAAGAGAAATTTCCAGGGTAACCTGGATTTTCCATTTTACCTCTTAAGATGTACACAAACAAAGTTGTGGGCGACCATTTTTTTTTTAGTTTCACGCTGTATCCCGCAAATAGCAGGGAAAGTAACGGTGAGGGCAAAGTTAAGGGGGGCAGAGTGGCGGATTTATTTAGTTATATAAACTATAAAAAAAGACATTACTGATGAAAAAATTTACCTCCGGACGGATTAAAATAGTTCTCTATGTTAACATTATAATCAGTACATATAATAAAATGGTAACTGTTTGGTGTATGTACATGAAAGATATACGAGAAAAACTATTGTTAGTTCAATGTAATAGAACCCTAGATAATAACTTTTAAACTATTTTGCTGTTTGTTTGCTTATCTGTTTGTCAGTGCGTTTGTACACGCTAATCTCAGAAACAGCTTTTTCCCCACCCACCGCCCAATTTTCATCAAGACATCACGTGTTGAATGGGAATTGAAACAACCACCGTTCTTTTTACAATCAGCTCCCATAAATGATGTTTTTGTATAAAGGCAAAAGTAGAGGATGAAGACTTTCAACAAATGATTCTCTGCCTATCCTTTTATAAGCAGTAAATGCATAAAAAAATTTTACGAGAACGAAAGTAGCCACCATCTCAATACAAGTTAAACCCATAAATTCCTACAACTCTGACACGCCGCCACGTCACGCCACCTCATGTCACGTTTAATTATGACAGTGTTTAACAAACACAACCGCCGCCCCGTCACTTATTTGTCACGCGTCAAACGGAACGTGTCAAGTTGCCAGTTAGCCGTCACGCGGGATACGGGATCAAAGTTGACTTAGCGTGCAAAACAACGTGATAGCTGCGTGTTTGAAATGGATCATTGTTATTTAGTGACTAGCTTTTGAAGATACAGGTACAGTAGGTTACATTGAAACGATTAATATCATGTAATACACTCGTAGTCTATAGTAGTTTTCGATAAATGGACTATCCAACATTTTGTTTTGTTTTTTTTATAAGGTAGCGCTTCCAATAAAGCAATTTTTTCTGGTAAAAAAGGGTTTTTTTTTCAGAGGGAACATATATAGTATTAAGTTCGTTCTCAATAACACATTTCCGATCCCTATTTTCCGCCGAATTCTGGAAGTATTGCGGCGGAAGGTATGGCGTGTTGAGTGGTTTCAGAGAGAGTTCAGCGCTTTTGCCGCCTTGTTACCGGACCGAAGCAAGGAAATCGAACCCACAACGTGGTTACAGGCTGTAAACGCCTGTCGCGGTGACAGTCCCCTGCGCCACGACTGGCCTCAAGGGGGTGGTTTAGACCCACTGCTCCAGCCACTCGCTACGGTTTCCGGTTGACCTAAAGATAATAAAGTTTAAAATTTCAAAACGCTACACAAACTATCCAGTTGAAACATCAAAGGCGGACTACACAAAGGTATTTTTGTGTTTGGTACAAGTTATAAGAATTTACAATAATTTAAAAGTACTATCCCACATTCAGAAAAAAGGGCTTTTTAAGAAAACTTATAAAAATATAGAACTTAGTTGACCTTAGAACTTAGAACGTAGTTTGACCTGAACCCGCACCATTTGGACTTAATGACTGACAGACAACGTACAGACGAAACTACTGGACTTGAAATTGAAATTTGCCTCCTTGAGTTGAAGAGCACTAAGAGATGATTTCTCGAAGGAGAAGGAGAACAAATTGGAATTTTCAAGTTAGTCCTAAAGTGAAACAAACAAAGATGCGGGACGACAACTAGTTAGAATTTTTGTAATTCTCAGTGTCTTAAATTTCAGTTAACTTGCTTAAGCTAGCACCATAAGTCTACACTTAATTTATCTATCTATGCGATTATAATCGAAAAAAATAGATCTAGAATTTAGTTACTTTCTAGTGTAGTTTAGAATTATAAAGATAAAGATAAATATACCTAATTTTCTTACATCATTTAAATTTAATACTAAGTCCATAATCCTGCGCCGTAGCGCAACGACACAGCGTCTCAATGTAGTCACTACGGTGGTGATTTAAATTTCCTTTTTGGGAAATTTATTATTATCATAACCTAACTCTGGTAACAAGTCAAAGCACGGTTTCGAGCTCCGCTACCTAGTAGAATTAGCAAACACAAAATTTCCTGTTTCCTGTATAAAGATACAGGATACAAGGTGGATCTGGAATACATAAACCAATTTAAAACGCTCCCGCTCTCTCCTATAGCCCGCGCCCATCAAATGACAGGGGGTGTTTAACAAAGTATTTATCCTCGTCACGGTCCCTTATTGTCAACATTTTGCTAATTGCCGACCGTTTTTAGAATATTGAAAATGTTAATACAAAGAATAGTTTAGCTTGGATATTAGATTAATAGGTTGTCAGTTCGATTTCCGGTGAAAATTTTGGAATGAACAAACTTTTATTTGCTTTTTTTATTCAAGCTTAAAGGCATAAAGAACCTAATGTAATGTAGACACGTATTCGAGACAATGTGTGTTGTTTAGCGGGAGACGACGCCGCGCTTTGTATCTCAGGAGATCATTATTTGTTTGACCATATTATTATAGTTTAACAAGACCAATAGTAAGCGCGACAGCCACACTTAGGAAATAAAAATACTAATTTTTATACGTTTTCAAAATAAGTAAGAAAATAATTATTTTAATGTGGTTTTTGTTGAATTTAGTTTGGTTAAGTGCCAGTGAATTTTTTGAAATTTAAAATAAGAATAATAAAAATAACTTCAAGCTGTACCCCACATATAGCAGGGCCCGAGCCTTAGTCCTTAGTCTGACCAGAGCAAGGAAATAAATATGTCCAATATTTTATGTCATCGAATGGTAATCGAACAACCATCACGTCAGTCAAGTCAGGTATTACTCCACTGCGACACAATGGCGCAACCACCATTGTTTAATATAAGCTTATACAGGGCGTTGCTCTGACGATCGATATTTTAACTTTGTATAACTCTATCCGTTTGGAAATTATTATTACATGAATATAACATTTATGTAAGCATACTAATTATTTAGCGCGGATTATAATAACGTTAGTTGTAGGTTCGATTTCCACTTTAATTTTATTTATTTTTTGTAAGCTTCCCGCCGTAGCCCGCACTTAGCAGGACGGGCAAAACTTGTGTTAAGATATTTCTTTTGTAATTACATTGAAACTAATCGATACGTTATAATTAAAACATAAATTAAATAAATAACGTAAATAAAAAACTAATCCATAATCACGTTAATCTCTAGAATTAGCAATTTTAAAAAGAAAGAGTTTTTAGTTTCATAGGTAATTTATTAAGGGGGGCTGATCCATATACGTATTTATTTTATTATTTAGTTCTCAAAAAGTTTCTGGCAAACATACAAACACACATATATTACGAAATTTACCGCATGTAATCCTGAATAGACCATCGCACTCGAATACAATACAATTCCAGCAATATCAGACACATACATACATACGTGTCAAATTGAAACCTTCCTTTTTGTAATCGGTAAAAAATAAATGGCCTGGAGAGACGGATAGACAAACAGACAGGTGGGGGACAAAGTGATCTAATAATTGTTCCGATTATGCCTTTTGACGTACGGAACCCTAAAAATGGACTTTAGTCAATTTTTTTCAATGTAATATTTTTAATAGCAATTTCCCGAGTATCGTTATTTAATATGCAGAGGGGCACTGTTAATATAAACAAAGGAAATTTGGTTAAAAATGAGAAACTCCACTCAAAAGTGTTTAGATCTTGAGATATACCTACTTGAGAAACCGTGTTTACTTTACGTTAGCAAAGATTGTGTTTTGTGATATTTTTTATTAGCTTCGCTGTATTCCGCGTACAATAGGGAAGGAAGAGGGAAAAAAGTGTTAAGACACTCCGTTGTTTACCTTTCGCCCAATTGTAGAGACATTGTGTGTTGAGAGGCGAAACTCAACGCCGCGCGTTATTTGTTAACAGAGAGTAGTAGCAACCGTTAATACTGGGATGCAGTGACGCAGCGCCACAACCAGTAACCACCGCGCTTACAGTCAGACGCTGTTCCATTGGGGCACAAAAGTTTTTAAAGCTCAAAAAGATATTTTACACACGAAGTATATATCAATTGTCCTTTAAGCCGACCTCTTTGATCTTGCTCGGCTTCAATTAAAAAATAAATATTTGTACCCTCATTTGTGTTCTGTATTTGTGTAGTCGACATATTTTTTTGTTTTAAAATATATTTGTTGCTATCACGCACTAGTGGAATAGAATTTGACTGTGAAAATTGTGGTTGTGGGTTCGATTCCCAATCGATGATATTATGTCTGTATTGAAATTATTTGCGTTATACCGGGCACCAGCCCTACCAAGGACAGTGCGGCGTTAAGTTCCATCAGTCAACACAACTGTCTGTCTTAACACTTGTTTCTCTGTG
>FASU01042939.1:0-10972 GCA_001486225.1 Heliconius pardalinus sergestus
AATTTGTAATATAGGTATGGATAGCTACAATTAATAAACTACAAAAATAACAATTAACCAAACTAATTTAAAACACATATATTTACATATTCTATTAAACACGGGATTCACAGGAAGTGCACCCAGTTCCACTACACGGATCGTTGGTGTTGCAATACTCCAAACCACAAACCATGAACTTGGTGTTTCCTATGACAGACTATAATTTCGCGTAACGTTTGTGCGCAATAGGTTGTCTTGCGTTTGCACGCCTTCACGGTGATAAAGTCAAATGATCTATAACAGTGTTTCTCCAATATCTATCTACATCTATACATATGTATAAAATTGTAAGCAATCGCCGTCTATAAATGAGTAAATCGATTATTGAAGGCATTTATCGGGATAAAAGAACCAAAATAGTGTTTTTTTTTATTTTCGTTTGTTTGTCTGTGCAAGGTAATATCAGAAACGGCTGAACCGAATTAAATGCAATTTTCTCTTTGGACTTTCGCAAATTTTCCTTAACATTTAGTGTTTAATTTTTTAATCAGTTCATGAATAACAAATTTATGTCAATATAGTTTATTGTGTTCAAAAAAAAGCTACAAAATAACTGTATTATTAAATTGAGTTTTCAATGTATGGATTTTCTTCTAGAATAATAATATTATTAGTTCACGAAACTAATTCAAATGAGGTAATTAATAATTGCGTTTAAAGTTGAAGCGGGCGAAGCCACAAGCGGGTCGCTAGTTATTAATAAATTGATTTTTAATAGCATCATTATATTAATGTAAAAGTTGAAATTGAAAATATAATAAAAATACAACAATATGAGAAGTAACCGAACAAACGTTTGTTATTACTTATAACGGAATATTTCCCACCATAAAAATACAATATTTAAGATAATATTATATCAAAGAGAATTTCTTAATAAAAGGTAGATTATACAAGGAGAACAGTTCGAGGATAGAAATATAAAGCTTTCATGATCTCTGTCAGTTTCTGTTAAAAATCCGCTTGTGAGGTACACTGAAAAATCACTTTACATTTTATAAGGAACGAACGCTTTTTACATTAAATTATTAAATAACATTAAAATTATTAAATAGCCAAAACAGAGTTTTTTAAATGGTTAAACTAATAGTTAAAAATTACAATTACTTTTCAGATAAAAACGGAATTACTTAATCTAAGTTTTATCAACTTGCGAAAAACAGATTGGTCACCGATGTCGTAAGAAACGTGCCTGTAATAGTGATGATGTAGAGTCAAAGACACCGATTTCGGCGAAAGTCAATTTGAATTCGATAGGTAGGTACCTACTATTTTTATATATATATATATAGTTTATATGTATGTATGTCACGTAACTTTGCATAATTTCAATGTGGGAACTTTTATGATACCATCAAAAATTATTAACAAAAACTATTTTTTATACTTGTAAACGTATAGTGCTGAAATGTTTTTTTTAGCTTTACACTGTATCCAGCACGATAGAGGATAGATAGAGCATCCTAGTGTCATGACACTCCGTTACCATTAACACACTGTTCTGTTCCCCACTTTCCTTCGAATTCTGGGGGCATTGCGTGTTGAGGGCCGGAGCTGAATGCTGCGCTATGCCTCAGTTACCAGAGCGAAGAAATTAAAATATTTAATATTTAATTTTCTCGAGCGGGAATCGAACCCATAACCTGTCCCAATTACAGTTACATACTTGTGCCCACTTGGGCCTAATAATGGAATAAAATGACGATTTTCAAGAAATAATAAAATTTAAATAACTAAAAAAACTGCTCATTTTTATAACCAAAACACGTAACATACGATATTATGTATCATAAAATACGCGGTGTACCACATTTGATAATATCAACCCACTGGTTAACGGTAAATGTAATAATAAAATGGCGGAAGGAATGTAAAAGTACATTAGAAAAGTTAAATTGCTTATCTGAACCGCTAATATCGAGAAATTAATTAGTTTTAAGAGACATTTACATTTATATAAATTAATTTAATGAATAAATACTGTCTATAATGATTATAATCATTATACTATTGAGGCCGTCGTGGCGCAGCGGCACAATGGTGTGACTGTAACGCGGCAGTCGTAGGTTCGATCCCCACTCGGTGGGCTCGATTATTATTTATAATTATTTTCATTTCTGCGCTCTAGCACCAATGCAAAAACCTGGCGTTGAGTTTTGTCAATCACTACGCAACGCCTCGAAATATTCAACGGAAAGTGGGGAACGGAGTGTCTTAACACTAAGTTACTCTGCCTACCTTGATGTGTGCAGGATAATAAAAAAAATATTATACACAGGTTGAATTGATGTTGCAGATTGCTTAAGAAGCACTACTATTTATAAAATTCTATATCTATAAATATTATTCGTAAACAAGTTTTAACCAATTTAAAAAAAAGGGGACATCTGTTTTACATGTATGTATGTACTAGGTATATGATGTTAGAATTGCGTAATATTTAAGATCTACTAAAACTCCCATACACGTTTGCTAAATTTCATAGTTATATGTATATCCTTTTTTATTTAAATGAAGTATATTTCTCAGGAAACAAAAACCTAAAGTTTGTCGAAATCGGTTTAGTAGTTTTTGAGATATGGGTACCTATTTCTAAAAAAAAACTTGGATGGGACATGTACAATATGTACAGCCAAAGGAAAAATATTAAAGTAAAACATATAATAGGCCACAATTTATGTAAAACAATTGTAAAAAAATTGGCTATTATATAAAAATAAGTTGAAGCGGGCGAAGCCGCATATGGGCTGCTAATATTAAATAATTATCGAAACAATGTTAATTACATACTAACAAAATCCAGGGTTTTCAACACCTTGAAAGCATCTTAATTTACTACACCATACAAATACAATCGTCTGTTAACTATAACGACCCCGAAAACGAATGACGCGAATGAATGAAGTGCATCGAACAAACGGAACGGGCCGCGTCTTAACAAAACAAGCTTGATCATTTATAAATAAACGTTCGCGGAAATGAAATCGTAAAAATTTAAATTAATTTAAACTTTGATGAAATTTTCGTTTAATCAAATGGATGGACTCATTTTTTGTGTTTGGTTTTTTTTTTTTTTATTTCATCGAAATACAATATTATATTAGTCTTTATAAACTTATTTTTTTTTTCAGCTTTTCGCAATATAGCAGAGCGTACACAGAGGTAACGTAGTGTTAAGACACTCTGTTCCCCACTTTTCGACGAATATTCGAGGATTTGCATGCCTGGAAGTATAATATTAATAAAAATACATTTAGTACATGTTTATAATCAAACAATGCGAGAGGTATTGTAAGAGGCAGGCAAAGGGATCGAATCCCTTGAAGAGGGTTTTAATATCGAATGGCAGAACTGAAAATAGTCCTCGAGTGGATTTGGAACCCTGTAAGTATAGCTACAAGTAAATATTTGTGTATATAACCTTTATGTACCTACATATCTCAATGCCTATTTCAATAAGCGTATTTCAATAAATTTTAAAATGCATTTTAATATTATTAATTACTAGTGCCCATAAGTTAATAAAACTTTTATAAAATATAATAACCCGTTTTATTTCCGTTTCCGTACAATTTTCGAAAACCCTCACTTAACGAGGAGCCTATATGACAACTTTTAGAGTTTTACCCAGCACAATTTCTGTTTTACCTTTATCAGTCACTCAAAAGATGATAAATAATTATCATCATAAAAACCAGACTTCTTTAAAATACACAACATACGGTACGCAGGTTCAAAACCGACTATTTCAAAATACAGGAACGTGTTTAGCACCTTTTTACTATTATCAAGTTTCGCACCTGGACCGCACGTTCAACAATGCGGATGACAAACAAACACGCCACACGCATACAAACAATAATTGATTTCTTTTCGCACAAGGGTACCTACTTCGTTCGCCGTGACGTACGGACGTATATTTGGACATCCGTTTGACATTAATAATAAACATGGGATTGTCTTAAAAATATAAACAACAATTTTTGAAATTTATTTGTAATGATTACATCGATATATTGTTACCTTAATAAAGTAGAGAATCTTTGCAATATTATGATTATGATTCTATTTATTTTTATCTATCATTGTAATAAAATAAAAAAAAAACTTCAAAACTTGCAAAAGTTTTTACATGAGCATTTTTATTTAATTTTTTTATAGATAATTTAAAAACTCTTTTAAATTGTTTCATATACCAAAGCAGTTTTAAATTATTAAGTTAAATACCATTGTGTATCCTATAGCATATAAGTATTTGTTCAACATAGGATGGTTTTGACTTGTTAAATTTAGACATTATTTCAAACAACATTATATTGTATTTGTATTGCATTTTACTATTAATGTTATTTATCTAATTTGAAAATTTATAAAAGTAACTTACCATTTCGAGAAACATCTAGCTCAACTAAATTTTCAAAATTCTGTATGTCTGGTGGTAGTTTGTGGATTTCATTGTCACTAAGGCCTAAACGTCTCAATCGATGGAGTCTGAAGAAGTTCTGAAACAAAAATAAATTAATTTTAATATTCATTACATAGTTATTTAGTAAGACTCACAAGAAATAATAATACAGACCCAATTATTTGTGATAGTTGACTACTAATATTTAAATGTCAAGTTTAATTATCTTTATCGATTTAAAGGCAATTAACTCAAAACTTGATATTTGCACACCGTAGAATACCTTAATTGAAAGCTCATGGAAAAGTCAAAACAGACTTAAAAACTTGATCATTTGTCATTGTCAAATCTCATTTATGGCTAAACATTGCAAATTGGCTAGCAAAAGTTCTATGCAAAGAACCAGAGGGCAAACTTAGTGGTGTGCCATTGGAGAAGCCTATGTCTAACAGTGAACAATGATGACGATGGTATTAAACATAATATAGTAATAACAATAAAATATATTTAAAGTTTTATTTCCAAGTAGTTAAATGTAACTGTAATGTTAGTCACAGACCATGAACTATGAATTAGGATAATTATAAATAATACATCATTATGTTGGCTTGTCAAGAGAGAAAAAAGCTAAATTCACAAATATTGGCTTAAGTTACAATAACCTACATTACTAGAAATAGTATTTTCGGCCTAAAAAATACTGAAATATATGCATAATTACTACAATTTGTTTATTTTAGCACCATACAAAGGGGACAATGTCTGCAATGCAAACATACACAGTAATCAGTTTCTAATCTTTTGTAGTTTGTAAAGAAGTGTTATTTGAGTTAACTTATGTTCAGATCTGGGTGTGCAATATTATAAATATGGCAAAATTGGTAATGTGCCTAACTTTTAAACTTTGTTTACAACAATACATATGTATCCATTTGGTCATCTAGATAGTACCAAATAATTAAGGGCCAGGAAATCAAGACACTACTATAGAAACTTTAAAAGTTGGTTTGTAATTAAAAAAATATCAACAATATTGATAATTAGTTAAAGGTAATATGTCAATATATCACTATTAAATAAATAAAAATAAACTTTAATGTTTGTTTACACTATTTGCACATTAATAAGAAATGAAACTTACTGAATTTAGTACTATTCAATGAAAAACAAAGTTATTTACAAAAAAACATGCTTTAACGAAAAGTTAAGATTTAAAATTCTTTAATTTTAATATACATAAGAAGCATCTAAACAATGGCACTAAGAGAACTTTCAGCGATATTGGAATTTTTAATTTTTATGACGTACACTAAAGTTAGGTAGGGCTAATAATGTTATTTACACTCAAGATAAGGTAAACGCCCACAATACTAAATTAACCACTCACCTTCGGTAAATCTCTTATATGATTTGCATCCAAAAAAAGTTCCTCTAAACTCCTGGAATAACGTAAAATGTCTTCAGGTACTGTTGGCAACGAGCAATGCCGCTTGTCTACACATTCCACTTGGCGATTACATTTGAACAAAGGTATACATCGAAACATGTTGGACACTACACAAGAATCGAACTATTATTTAATAGATCACTATCACGACACATATTTGAGCACTTTGCCGGTTGTAGCACTACTTTATCATTTCAAAAATGATCAACGACATCAAAATACGCCAAAAAGATATTCGAAGCACCTCACCCTCGAAAATGAAGCCACAAACTACAAGTGTTGCCACTCAAGCGTAAGATAATTAATAATTGTTATTTTACACACGCAATAAATATCATACCATGTAATGTAAAAAAATAATGTTTTTAATATAACCGTTCTTTTATATTAAAAGATATATTATTTCATTCATAGTTAAAACATCCAGGGGACTTATCAAGAAATAAACAAGTACATGAGGTACCGTTATATCATTTCATTCAAATATCTACGGTATTCGAAATAAAGTCATAATATTTAAAATGTAAGTTATTATTTGTTGCTTTTTTTATGACAATAATATAGATAAGTGACAATTATTAATTTAAATGTAATTTAAATTGTATTGTGCTATTTTTATTTATTTTATAGTCAGCATAATATAAAGTACCTGATAAATAAGGAATTAATAATTTGATGGTTATATGTATATTGCTAAAATACCATATATTTACTTAGTAAAAAATAGCACACGTGTATTTACTGTATAGTTTTATTTTAATATTCCCTAGAAAAATTATTTAAAAAACTGTGAAATGTGCGATCTTTGCTTTTGAAGCATAGATAAAAAATATCTGTCACTCAATAAATTTATATTTGTCAAAATAAAAGTCAAAAGCAAAACTCAAATATTCCAAATTCCAATCCTATACTCAATAGTTACTATAGTCAATAGTTAAAACATAAAATAAAAATTTGAACTTAAAAATTAAAAAGCAAATTCCATATTTAGATATGTGTATTTGAGTTTAAAAAGCTAAAATTTATGATAATATTGATAAAGTAACTTATTCACAAATATTGAATAGTTTTTTAAAAGTACTACAACAATGTTTAACCTAGGATTTATTGGTGGTGGAAATATGTCCACAGCAATATTCAAAGGAATTTTAAAAAATGGTTTGTTGCGATTCATTTTTGTTTCAAAATCTTTAATCACTGCCTTTTTATACATATTGCATATACCTGTATCTGTTGTTATTTTTAGATGATCACCCAGCATCTAATATTTGGGTATCTGGACCACATTTAGATAACCTCCAACATTGGAAAAATCTAGGTGCTAATGTAACCAATAAAAATGGAGACTTACTTAATGTGTGTGACTTCATTTTCCTTGGAGTGAAGCCTGCAATGTTACAAATTGCAGTAACAGATTGCCTTAATAATTTTTGTGATAAATCTGTTAAAAACAAACACATTGTGTTTATTTCAATGTTAGTTGGTATTAACATAGAACAATTACACAAGGTATAGTCAAATTATAAAACTTATTATAATTACTATTAGAGAATGAAATATAATGAAATAAGTAGATATTAATCTACTAATAAAAAAAGTATAGGAATATTAATTATTTTTGATCATGTCTACTAGACTTTGAAATTTAAAATTATATTATAGCCAAATTACATAAAATTTTCCCTATGTGTTATTTGAATGTATAAGCTATATTACTGTAAAATTTCATCTAAATTTGTTCAGTAGTTTTTCCATGAAAGTGGTACAAGTATCTATCCTCATATTTATATAAAAAAGCAGTTATTACTTAAATGATTGACTGGCAGTAATATCATTGTATACACAAGATAAAGTATCTAATTTCTTTTCAGGCTCTTAAAGTGCTGCCAGTGCAGTTTAGTGTAATTAGAATCTTACCTAATACTCCTATGGCCGTTGGTGCAGGATCTTGTTTGTATACCCCAGATAGCAATATATCACAAGAACAGTGTAACATGTTAGAAAAATTACTAAGTGGATGTGGTGTTTGTGAAAAGATTCCAGAATCTCTAATGGATTCCTTAGGAATACTTACTGGATGTGGTCCTGCCTTTGTAAGTAGCTTGCTGTGAAAAAAATGTTTAATAGATATTATAACATTCTTTGATTACTAATTTTTAATCTTAGTTTATTTTATTTTTTTCACTTAAATGGCTTACCCCACATATAACAGGTAAAGCATGGAGTACTAAGATATTCCTTTCGCAGAGTTTTGCCCTCACTTGTGACATGTTAAGAGTATTTGCTACATGTCTTAAATTACAGCTGAAGCTAGGAAAAAGAAACTATAGAGTAGCGCCAATACAAAATAAACTATTCCCCTTGAAGATCAAATCAAACCCACAATTACAGTCAACAGTTGCCTTCAAGCCAACTGTTATTTCCTATCTGTCAAAATTATTCAAATACTTTAACCTAATCACAGAACTGTATTATACGAGTATATGTATGTCGTGTTTTGTATAATTATGTATATGTGTATGTGTGTCATATATACATCTTTTGTTTTCTATTGTTGCCTTACTATTAAGATTGTATTGATTGTTTTTCACCACAACTTGGTTCTCATCCAGTGATTCAACTCCATTGAAGAGACTTCTTTTATAAATAAGTAAATTGTAAAATATACAATTTGATTATTTTTTATATATCTTATTACACGCAACACAGAATACATAATATAGAATAATTAAAAAAAAATATTCCAGATGTATATAATAATAGAGGCTCTAGCCGATGGAGCAGTTAAACAAGGTGTTCCAAGAGCCCTTGCACTTAGGCATGCAGCACAAATGGTGGTGGGCAGTGGGGAAATGGTTTTACAAAGTGGCAAACATCCGGGCTTGCTTAAAGACGAAGTATGTTCACCCGGTGGTTGCACCATTTGTGGTGTTACCGCTTTGGAAAATGGAAGGATAAGGTTTGTGAATTGTAAATTTGCTTAATTTTTTGCACAAATCTTAAGTTTTTTTTATAATTGTTTTAGTTTATAATTAATTTTTCTATGTATTTAATTATTAAAGATTCTCATTAATGTGATGGAACATTTTACTGAAAAACATTGTAAAACTACTTTATAAGTTCTTTGTCTAAGTCTGAATTTCTGATTATATTATGATCAAATTACAGACAAAAAAATAAGAAGCATTCCTTGTGTAAACTTTCTACAGTAATAGCCACTAGATTCACAAACATAGTGTCATCTTCACTCTTTTCCATATGTAGCAGGGTTAATGGCTATGATTTGGTGAAGATTACTGCTTAAAAACATATAATTTAAATGTTAAGGACTTCTTAAGTCAATCAATGAAAACACCATATATTATATATATAATGTATAGCAAGTTTAATTGTAAGCTAAATTCAATTGATTTTTTTTTCAGAGCAACATTAATCAGCGCACTTGAATCTGCTACCTTAAAAGCAAAGGATATTGGTAAAAAATAATATTCTAGCACAATGTTATTAGTGACGATATTTAAATGCTGAAAGCAATGTTATTTATTTTTATTGTTACATTTCTACTTAATTTGATTTTGCATATCATTGGTGTTAATGCAGGACTTTCTAAATGCAGTTTTTATTGTCTACTGTAAAATCCATTTTTTATAGTAGATACTAAAAATTGCCATAAGTCAAATAATAGTTTTCATGAAAAAAATGGTTTTCCAAAACTTGCATTTACAAGGTCTTGCACTAACGCCAATGATATAGGTATTGTGTTTTATCATTTTCACATTTGAATAATATTCAGTGATTTTAGGTGCTCTTTTAATACTCAATATTCTCTATCTAATAGTTGAGAATATTTAGTATTTATTACTTGGAAATATTACTCTTTACTCATTTAGACCATATTACTCACTGTGAAGTATTATTTTGTTTTACTATCATTTAGTATTTTTTTTAAATATATTATTATGACGATTTTTTTTGTTTTATAGGAATATGTTGCTATTTAATATAACTTTTAAAATAAGTCCCTTTTTTATAATTTTCTATGTGACATATATAGATTCTTAACATGCATACTATTATTTTATATGGAAATTAGAAAAGTCCATGAATGACCTATTTTAAAAAGAAAGCATATTTAATATCCATATTATATGTAATTGGAAAGAGTATAAAAAACCTTAATAAAATACAATTAACTAAGCATATACTAACAAACTACTTTTGGTGTATATATATGACATAGTAGTTAGTTACTATAAATGCCTTGTTGTTTCTTATTATTATTATCGTGATTTACTTCTTTATTAAAATTAGAGCTCATACACAAGTTCCATGATTCAAGAACTTCAACAATTTTGTCTGTATTTTATGTTTTGAAATGTGATGTCATTCTCTTCATCGATCTCGATATCTTAGCATATGACGAAATTATTTTATTAAGATGGCCACTTATTGTGTAATTTTCTTTTTCTTTTTTTTTTTGTCTCTTGATGCATTCTCATTATTCTAGTATGTAGTAATAACACATGTGATATCATGATATTATATGGATTAATTTTCTGATTGTTTGATATTAATATTAATTTGTAATATATTTAAGTTTTTTCTATTATATTTAAGTTTTTTCTATTATATTTAAGTTTTTTTTTTAAATTTATTAATGTAAAGTTTATAATGTCAAGGATAATTCATGATATGTATTGCTCTCTTCCAGTATTATAAAGTACGTCTTCTTCTTCTTCCTGGCATTAATCCCGGCTATTACCAGGGTCTGCCTTCCTACTCAACCTACTCCACTTATCCACTCCACTCCGTCTATTCTCTCGAATATGAAAATAATTTCTTTAATTGTAATTATCTAAGAGGCGATTGTAATTTATATAATATTTGTGTTATGGTGAGAATATAAATAGATCTGTATTAAGTATGTATTTTAATTTGAATATTAATTTAAACTGTTGCCATAGCATTTTGACACTTATGTTAATCCAGTGTAATAAAATATGCTTTATGATATTTTATGTAACTATCAATTTTATGGATCAAAAAATTTGAGCTGAACTGTTGAGTTTCTTGCCGGC
>FASU01043028.1:0-14581 GCA_001486225.1 Heliconius pardalinus sergestus
TTCATATAACTTTGAATTAGAATTGTTTATGGACATTTAGAAAAGTAATGTGCACATTTATTGCTAATATTCTTTATCAATTTAATTTTATGTCTAATCTGTACCGTCTTCTGTGATGACATTTCTCAAAGGAAAGCAACGATTAAAGTTAAAAGTAACCAATGTTTTTAATAAAATGTTATTAAAATCTAGTTTTACACACTGAATATTTCTAATAATAAGTTATTCTTATAGTGTAATTGTGTGATCTGATTTTTTTAATTTTATACTGTGTCTATGATTGTATCCATGAAATAAAAAAAATCATGTACCTGATTTAATTCTACTATGCGAAATCAATAAAAAATTAAAACATATGAAATTATTTATTTCACATTACCCACCTGTACGAAAAGTAATAGAAAATTAATTAATTAACCACTTTGAACATCGTCGTCTTGTTGCGATATATCAGATGTGTCTTCAGAAGGTGTCCCAGATCGAGAATTTTCTGAACCATAAATATTATGAAGTTCTTCTAACTTATAGTGAATTTTAATTCCTTTAGATGCTGTTTTGTTTACTTTATTTACGAGCGACTTTGTTTGCTCTTCTAATCTCTTTAAGCGAATTTCACGTGCGGCAAATCTAGCTTCATGATTTATGTCTTGTGATGATGAAGGCTCTTCTAAATCTATCTGTCTTTGCTCAGTTTTTGCATCATCTTGTATCGTCTGTTGATTTCTATTCTGCTCTGTGGACTCATGTTTTAAGTGTAAAGTATCTAATTTTTCAATCATGTCATCTCCAAGCTGGAGAGTATTTGATATATTTGAGACCACAGATGAACAACCGCTTTCTAAAGTTTCTAACCTTTTATCTTTTAATTCGAGACGTTCAGTTTGTTTTTTCACGTTTTTCAGGATTTCAGCAAAATCGACTTCTTTTTGTTCCTCGTCGCCAGATATTACTTTTTCTTCGTTCATATGTGTTCCTGTTGCTTGTTCAACTTTTTTTTCTGTTAAATCAGTGCTGCTTGCTACATCACCGATACTTTTATTTTCACTTGACGGATTTTCTAAATTTCTTATCTCTGTACATAAAGAAGATGTAGCGACATTATTATCATAATTATCTTGAAAATTTTCCGTAATCGTTTGGTTAAGGCAACAATGAGTACTATTTTCTTTAGGTATTTGATAAATTTTTACTATATCAATACTGCTATGTTCATGTTCTTTTTCATTATTAACACTGTTGGTTTCTTCTGTTGTATTATCTACATTTGTCACAGAATCAATATGTGATTCAAGGTAAAGATTATTGGATGTTTCTAGCGGATTATGTCTAGTAACTTCAATATTTTCTGTCACTGATTGTTCGTCTTTAATCATATCACCAACTTCATCTTCTGTTTCTTCATAACTTTCTGTTTTGGGTAGTCTGTCACTACTGCTAGAATCTAAGATGCACTCAGCGCTATCTTGAGTATCTAAAGGAAGATCAGCTATATCCAACATATCACTAGCTGGATCTTCTCTTTCTGCTAAATTAACATCTGTACTAGAATCTATATTAGTCTCAAACGATTTTTTTATCTTTTTCTTACATTTAATTTTAGGCTCAATATATTCACTTTCGTCATTTGATTCTGAATCTGAAGGCCTTTCATCACTGTAACCACTTTCAGCAGAGTTATTTAAGGATGCTTCAGGTTTTAATTTTCTGTTTGAAAATTCAGTACGTAATTTACGCCAATCGTTTTCGGATTGAGTATTTTTCTCACGAGCTTGCTCCCATTTTTCTCGACAGTATTCAAGTTCTTCTTTGAGCTCGTTTAGAAGTTTTCTTTTTTGTTGCAATTCGTACTTAAGTATCTTTTCATGAGTGTGTAACTGATGATGGTGTCTTCGTAGTCTTCCAACAACATGCCATGTTTTACTTAATTCATTTGTGACGAGACAAAGTCTTTTTTCTTGTTCTTCAAGGCGAGATTCTAAGTGTGTGTTTAATTGTTTCATACGGTTCATTTCTTTAATCAAAGTTAACTTTTCTAAAATTAAATCCTGAAAATAAATTGAACTACCTTAGAAAAAAAAGAATAAGTATAATGTACAATTGTTTACTTCTACAAAAAATACACGTGATCCTGGACATGTGCCAACGCTAATAAGCGATAATAATCTATTTATATAACGAATGCAAATTGTTGATCATGAAAATATTTTTACTTTCTTCGTTATTCTGACTCACAATTTTGAGAAATTTATAAATGACTACGTTGCATTCAGTACCTATGACATCATATAGTTCTAATAATTTACTTAAAAATAGCAATGTATTTATTTGAGAATATTTAAATGTAGATTTTAAAGTTATTAAAATTATTATTAAGATTAGCTAATAAATTGTAGCGCCAGATATTTGTTTAATGTAATTATTTTTTCTTACCTTAAGTCTGATATATGTTTGACTAACACTTGGCACCAGTACTGGACCAGATTTCGTCTCTACCGACTTATAACAAGTAGTTACTTTTTTAGATGCATCTGTTTCGGCTTCACTTTGATGACTTAGGAGTTCCATAAGCACTCGCCATACCTTCGGTAAATTTTGCACAATTTCCTCTGCTTTGGAAATATCTGTTTATTATATATTTATTTGTTTATTATATGGTAATACTAGAATTTACACGTTTTAAAATTATAAATATGAATAATGGATGAAATTGCATTACGCTGTATGCTTAATGGGATAGTTAGAAAAGGCTATACCTATATAAAAACGATTTTTTTTAGATAGTTCAAGTAGAAACGATACCTGGTTTATTTGAATCATTATCTGTATTTGCTTCCTTGCTGTAGGTGCTATTACAGTTATTTTCATCCTTTTCATCGATTTGATTAACAATCTCCAATAATAATTTTGGCAGTTCAGTAGATACTTCAGGACAATCTTCTCTTCCAGCCATATGTGTTAATAATCCATGGTTTTCCTCTAATTGATGAACAAGCTTATCCAAATTTTGTTTATTTTGGTAGCCCATGAGTGCTTGTGAAAATAGCTATAAATGATAATTAAGTTAAAATGAAGATATTGCGATTTAAATATTATGAAAATTGGTCTAAAATTTTAAAATGTATAACCTTATTTATTCCTAACATTTCAGCTTGAAGACGTCGAATTTCTTCTCGATTCGTAGATATGATATTGTTTTTATCTTCTACAGATTCTTCTAAAGTAACAAGTTTCGCTTCCAAGTCTTCAACTTTTCTGGTTAGATCTTCAGATCTAAAAAAATTTTATATATTTTTCATTTTATTAAGAAAATTTTGATGTTACACACTTAAGTACTTAATTAAAAAATGAAAAAATTATATTTGAGTTATTTATCCTACATTAATATTAATTATCTTACTTTTTTATTTCAGCCTCTAGAAGCAATTTGTGTTCATCAAGATCTCTTGCCAGTGCTTGTCTGGACACATCAGCTAATCTTGCTCGCTCCTCATATAACCCTCGTAGTGTTCGAATATTTTGTAACTGGCGTTCATACTCTTGCCTTAGATCAGTGGAGAGCATTGTTGTTTCTCTATCCGCAAGAGACTGTTCGATTTCGCTTAATTTGTTTTTTAACTAAAATATAATTTTAATAGTTTTCTATATCGAATAAATACATAGGTATACACTTAACAAGAAATGTTTTTTTTCTATTTTATAGAATTTTAATGGATATTATTAAAAGAATTCGCTAAAGTACTGTATAACTTTTACATATTTACTGTAACAACAGCCGCAGGAATAATGTTTATTATAATTATTAAGAAATAATTGAATAGGGTTCATTTATCATAACAATGCTGGAAATGTCTTGGCTTTCAGTCAAGATTATTTGCCAACTGGGAATACCGGTAGCATGCTGCGACGTATTATAGCGGTCCCTGACCGACGAAGGTACTTGGGATTACAGGTCGTTGCCTTAACAAATATACATAGTGTAATATGTGAAACATAACTAAAGAATAGATTTCTTTTTAAATATTATTATTATTTATATGATAGAATTTATATTTTAGAAATGTAAAATAGATACAATTTTATAAACTAAAAACAACGATTTGTTTTGTAAGTATTCCATGGTCTTACCTCATTTAATTGTTGTTCACGCAGCTTAATCATTGTCTTACTAACCGAAATTACTTCTTTAAGCGCGTTTACTTGTTTTATGGATTCAGTGTTTTGAGCACTTAGGTCCGCGATATCAGTGTACGCTGTTTGCAATGCACTATTAGAACTCGCCAAATCACACCGGAGCTTTATATTACTTGATCTTAATTTTTCAATTTCCTCTCTCATGTGAGAAATAGAGTTAGCGATGTATGAGTTTTCATTATTGGAGCGAAGATTTTCTGGCACGTCTATATTATTTTTGATCAATAACTCACGAAGAAGTTGATTGCTTTCGCAAAGTTCAACTTTGTTTTCAATTTCATTTTGTAAAGCATTTTCTAGTGCTTTTTTCTCAGCTCTATGCCTGCCCAAAATTTCTTTTCGTTGTTCACGTTTTATATCTAATTCTTTTCTAAATTCGTTCATTTCTTCTTCTTTAATCTTAGCACGTGTTTCTGAATCATCACTCAAGGTATCATGAAACTGTTCTTCAATGACAGTTGTACCGTTGTCGTGTAAACAACTGTAGCCTTCCATTGTTTCACTTTCACTAGCAGTGTTAATGTGTAAAGTAGAAGCTGTATCCTCTGCCGGAGCACCACTGAGGAAATTTCCCATTTTGGAAGACTTTTATAATTGAAAAACTAATTTTATACACGCATTGACCGATATAGTTTTAATAAGACAAAGGAGTGGCGAAGTCAGATCAGCATTAGTGTGAGGTTAGCGTTCTCAAAATAGAACCCTCGTCAGCTCCAGACGTGTGCTGACGTTCAAAGTATGCGCAGTAATACTGAGCAAAGTTTGTTTCAACTACGAATCTCTGTCAATTATTTATTTTTATCAAGCTATTTCAGTCGTGGGTATCTCTCGGAAAACGCGTTCGATGCAGATCATAAGGCGACCTTGTAGGTATTTAAAAATTGTGAAACATTTTCTAATGTTTTATTTTTCCATGATGAAAATGTTTTAATGAAAGCTACAATATATGTAATTAATCATTTGTAAATATAAAATTACGACTATCCTAACATACGACTACTACTACCATTAGGTATTGGAAGTACCTGCAAAAAATAATTATAGCTAAGTACGTATATTGTACGTTAAGAGTTGCATGTCACGTTTCCATTCAATTGCATTTATCTATTTATATTGTCGTAATTACTCAATAAAATTAGTATTTTCTTTATAGAAGAGATATAGAAGTTGATTTTTTTTATTTCTATTTATAAGAACTCTTGGTTCGAATTGAAAAATAATTTTTGTGTTCTATAGTATATTTATCGAGGAAGGCTATATTTTATTTTCTTCGTACTACGTTAATCTACCTACTTCACGTATCAACGAAACGAATACTGTACCTGTCTATTTCACTGTACCTGCGGTAAGTTACCTCGGACGTTTGGAATACGTTGTAAATTCAAATACCTATATTATATTTCAAAACGGGGACGAAGCCGCAGGTAAATGTTAGTTATTAATAAAATTATAGTCCAAAAAGTTATATTTTTTATATTATTTAACTAGATGTTTTATAGAGGCTCGGTGTTTTAAATTTATACGTGTAAAAAGCAAATAAATATTACTAAAGAAAAAATTTTAATAAAATTTGAGTAATATTAAATAAATTTTTAGTTATTTTAAATATTCTAATTATATTTATGCTCTATATTTTGATATGAAACAGATTAAATATGAAAATCTGATATTGGTTACGTCAATAACGTCAACTGCGTTTGTTACGAGGAAATCGCGTCGTGTTCCATAAATTTTTGGGATTTCCAATTTTATATTTAATGTATTATTTATTAAAAAGAATATTTATGCTCTAGGATTTATTTGCACCATATTTATATGCAGATGGCAAAACCTTTTAATTCGCAGTTGATGTAAATATTTTCGTTTTGTGTTCCGATTGATTTTTATTTTTTTATTATTTAAACAGTGGCTTATTGATAATAATAGCTGTTAATCACTTTACGCGTGACGTGGCCGTTAACGTAAAATTGAACTAGTAATAATGTGAAATGTGAAATAGATTAAGTTAAATAAGTGATGGATGAAAGCATAAAGAACTCCCCTTGTAAGGTAAAACATTTGGCGATGTCTTAGTAGTCTAGTATAAAATGACTCTCGTGGCAGTTAAACGCATTTTTTTAGTATATTTTCCTCTAACAATTTCTTTTTATTCTCTTCCTACAAATTAAAATTATATACATATATTTATTGATTATTATCAATAGATATAGATATCTTTTAAAATTATTGAATGTAAAACACTTAAACAGTCTTTGTTTTATTATCAAAACTAGCTATCTAAACATCAAGGGGATTCTTATTTGTAAGAAACCATATAACTATTAAACAAATATATTTTATTTATAAGAAAACAATGCTTTATTCAGAAAACAAACAAGTCATTTATATATTTTTATTGAAAAGTAGATTTTATTTTAAAGCTCAGTGATTATAGCAGTATGTAGATTTTGATAAGTAGTAACATAGCACTATGCTTGTGTCTTATTTTGTTTGCTCGACTAGTATTTTTATTTTTGTTTATTAATCTGTAGTAATTATAAGTTTGTGTTATAATCTACCTACA
Organism: Heliconius pardalinus sergestus; assembly: GCA_001486225.1. Classification (NCBI taxonomy): domain Eukaryota; kingdom Metazoa; phylum Arthropoda; class Insecta; order Lepidoptera; family Nymphalidae; genus Heliconius; species Heliconius pardalinus. The sequence goes on from FASU01043028.1 coordinate 6,755, forward strand.
TTAATAGGAATGTAGTGATGGTGGAGCACAGTTGGGTAAGGAAGTGGAGCACTTGCGGGCTCACCTTGCCGAGCGTGATGCACATTTTGTAGCTCTTGAAACAGAATTTTTCAAGTGTTCCTCTAGGGCTAACGATTTAGAAGAACAAATCGGCACTTGGAGAGAGAAGTATGAAAGGTAGGTATCTTTTTAGTTTCACCATGTTTCCCATATATAGCAGGGAAGGTAGTAATCCCATTAAAAAAAAAATTGCTTATGTTTCTATCAATAATTTCAATGGTGAAATTGTATCCTCAGTGTGAAATATGGTTTGAAAGTTGTTAAAACCTTTAAACATTACTTAAGATCAGTAGTCTAGTAAATACAATTATGTGCTTCTGACATTCTGGTATTATTAATTAAAATGTGCAATATTGTATTAGCTTGCCTTCTTATATTGTTAACATATAATTTACATCTCGCAATGTCTTGAAAATTGGACAGGGCTTGGGGAATAGTGTTTTAACACTAGGCAACATCTGCATACCCTGCTATATGTGGAAGGCTAAAAAAAAATGAAAATTGTTTAGGTATCTTTCAAAATTGGCTAAAGATGACACATATAAATATTATTCAATTTTTTTACATATTTTAAATTGTATAGAGACCATCTTTACATACAAGTCTGAAAGTAAATACAAGGGTTGTGGTTCAATTGTCAATTCAAAGAATGTATTATTTTAATTTCTTAGCTCTGTTAAGATAAAGTGTGGCATTGAGTCCCATAGTGCTATATGGAGAATAAAGTGTAAAGATAAGTTATTTCATAAATTTATGTAATGTGTATTGTAATGACATTAAATCAACAGAATAAAAATTGAAAAAAATCATGAATGAAATTATCTAATTTCAGGTTGCATGATTCACACAAGAGGGTACAAAAATTAAATCAAGTTCTTGAGGAAAAGTTACTGCAAATGGTGGACAAAATGAAAAGTGAGAAGAGTCAATTAACCAAAGACATTGCAACTTTATCTGTGAGATTGGCTGAATCTAAGCACAACTATAGCATGCTACAAAAGGAAAATGTAAGATTTGGTGTCTATTATTTTAATTTATTATAATAATTTAATATATTATCTTTATGAAAATGATTCATATTTTCAATTCCTTTCTTTGGTAATAAGAGAAAAGGTGGTGTTGATAAAAATATAATTGAAAAATTTTATATTCAAAACAACTCCCAACTTCGTCAATCATATTGCTGTCTGTATAGTGCCCTGCATAATAGTCACCTAGTGTGTCTTTTAGTTATATAATTTTCAAACTTTATGTATATATTTTTTATTTTAGGAAAGATATAAAAATGATATGAATTTGGCAATCCAACTACTCCAATGCAAACCTGACAATTTTGTTTCTCAAAAGTTAGACAATGTAAGTGAAAATAAACTACTACTATAATACTCTTGTAGTAAATTTATTAAGATAGCTACTAAACTGAGAATCTTTTTTCCATTTACAGCTTCCTGTAGACACACAAGCAAGAGTGTCCCAATATGTTATGTCGAAAACACCTAAGGTGGGCAGTTCTAATCACTCGAAAAATGGCAATGATATTGATACTTTTGACGCTAGTGAATACGAATTCAATATATCCGCGTCGCTAATGTCCAAAATACTTGAAGATAGCATCCAAGACTCTGTTACTAAACATTGTGACACTTGTACCTGCTCAAAGTCACAAAGTAAACCGTTTTGCTACAATGAAAGCTATTACACGACCGCCACCCAAACAATGCTTAGTGGAGACTTTAAAAAATCACTTTGTGCCAACTGCAATGCTGAAATCAAATCTTTGAACTCGGGACTTAGTATTCGGAGCATTTCTCCCACTGGTGTTTCGTTAGTAAACGATAAAAATAACTTATACATACTGCCTCAACCTGAGCCTAAAGACAATATTGATATATTAGATATGAATAAACCAAATAATGTTATAAATGATATGATAAAATCTGAAGACAAAGCCAAATTAGAATCTCAAAATACTAAAGAAGATGATTTCACTGTTAGAAGCAATAGCGTGAATTTGGAGCCGGTACATCATAAACTCTGTGATCGCACAAAAACATCAATATCTAGCAAAAAAAGCAGTATTCATAGCGCGTGTCATGAGGATTTGCTCAAAGATGTAGATAAAAATAAACCAATGATTCCCACTTCAGCAGATAGTGTTTCAATTAGAAAGAATTCTCATAGTTCAATGGGTGGTGTTAGTCGAACATCGTCTATAGCCAAATCGACAGTGAGCACCCATAAATCTAACACTCAAGTGGGTCCCGGACCTAGATTTTGTCATCTACGAATGCAAGCGGGTTCCAAAAATATTTTATTAGATAACGCGGAACCCGATGTCCCACCCGTTTTGTACAGAAGACAGAGTAAATGCAATGAAAACTCTATATTTAAAGACCTTAACGATGACAATTTCATAGATTTAGAAAAGAATGATGATGATATCAAAACTGATATCAAAGATACCATTGTAGTAGAGAGCACTCTGATAGACGTCCACGTTGACAATAATAATAAAGAAGCTAGTCCTACTGTTAAAAACAGTTTGATTAATCCTATTCTTTTAAACGTCTCGTCGTCACCGCTACGACCTCTCAAAACGCATAACTTTTCCAATAATTCCGAAAACAACAACAATAATTCTCTGATAGGAAGTCAGAAAAATGCATCAGAGATTGACAATTTGCTTAATGATTTCAATACAGACGTTGAAAATGCAGCAGATATTACTAACATAGAATCTGTTAAGAAAGAAGACTTGCCTTCGTCAAATAATCATGATATAAAAATATTTAATTTTGACCGATATGAGCAAAGCAAGGTGACTCAGTTCGCTCGACCACTCAAAAAAATTGACATGTCCCATTTTCATTCATTAGAAAATACGAAAATATCCAAAGATTTTCCACCGACGGGAGATTTAGATAAAAAAACGGACACATCAAAGCCATCCTTGCCAAATATTGTTAACGTTTATCCAAACTTGACACAAACACATTTGAAAGTCAATGAGAATAAAAAGGTTTTTACGAACGAGCAGAGTACGAGCTCACTTTCAAGTGACGACAGTGCGGCGATGTTACAAAAACAACAACTGCTCAGAGTGGCCGAATGGGTTGAAAAGAACTTAGAACAGCAAAACAATCTAAACGACCCTTTAGAAGATGAATGCAACTTCACAAATCGAGCTTCCAGAAGGGATAGCAAAATAAATAGACTAACAGAAACTCTGAATGAGTTAGCATTAAACATGCCGCATCCGGTCACCAAGTATTCCAAATACACGAGAGAGCCAAGAAATAACTGGCCCCATAACAGCGTCAATCAAATTCACGATAAAGTGAAACCGAGCGGTTCAAATGTTAAAATTGTTAACAATGTCGTGAAAGAGACGATTTTTCCCGTTGAATGCGGAGACGAAACTGTCACTGAGGTCAATGATAATACTAAAAATTACGCAAACATTGATGTTGGTAAAGAATTAAGGGACGCGTTGAAAACTAAAGGTGAAAAGGAAATATCGCCTGAAGATTTGGCCAGAATGGAGTATAATGTTAAGACGTTTTTACTTAGTGGACCTTATTGGACGAACCCGGCGCGTGTAGATAGAAGTCGACGTACAAGTAGCAAAACTGAGACTGATGTTTAAATTGCAATTTAATTTACAATTTTATTCGTATACAGACTCGTAGACTCGATCACGATGCGATTCAAGTGGCCATCAATTTTTTCGTAGGATTCCTTAGTATAATTTTTTTTTTCAAAATCTACGACTTTCAAACGTCATGGGGCTCCATTTTGTATGAAATTTATTTAAGGGTACTTACCGTTAGAATTATGAAATTTTGCAAGTATTTGTAAAGAGTAACAATACAGATTTAGATATCACACACAAAATAACCACTACATCAAACTTATATTTTTAATTTCGTTCCTATAAAATGTTCGTTTTAAATTTAAGTATATCAAGTTTTGTAAACTGTACTTCCCGCTCTGTTATAATCATGAAATTAGTACGGAACCCTTGATGGGCGAGTCCGACTCGCACTTTACCGTTTTTTTTCAGTTATGATGATAATTTTTACCTTTTTTTAAATAACCGTGTCGTGGTCGATTTTATGAATAGCTTAGCTTAGTTCTGTCATTCCTTATGTGTTGTGTAATATGTCAGCCGATCTCGTTTACGTGTAGCCAGTTTGATATAATTATTCAATGGAACAAATAAAAAAAAATCCAACGATTTATAACGCTTTTGAGTAATTTTTATAGATAAATTTTTAAAAATATTTTGATAATTTAACATAATTCAAACGTAAAGCTTAATCAAATTGGCACAAAATATATTTAAGACAATATGGCTAATATTCTTAGATATTTTGTGTTTCATTTATTTAACCTTATGTATTGACTATGTTTGGAGTATATTCAATAAAAAAGCAGTCTATGTTACATCTTGAAATCATAAAAAACAAATATGGCGCATGTTAATTATTTCTAAATATTTACAATTTAATTTAAATACGATTGTTAGTTTTTTAACAAGCGTTATGCTTCGTTGGTGTTATGTGTATGGTTCTAGTCTTTAATGGTGTATGTGACATTCATGAATATCGCTTTTTGACTGTTAATGTTCAAAATTGTACCAAATTTTATTAATGACAGACAATTTTTTTTTTAATTGTAGTCCATTTTAAATATTTAATAGTGATGTAACGATAGATTCGTTATATATTTCTGTACTAATATTATAAAGAGCTTATTTGTTTATTTGATTGTATTAAACTCAGTGACTTCTGGGTTCTATTCGAGAAATTATTTTTGTAGTGGAAAGATCAAAACAATTTGAAGATAACATTATGTGAATAAAATAAAAATCCATCTTTTCCATATTTTTGAATCGTTTGGAATATATATTAAGTTTGTATTGTATTATAATTATATCCCAATAATCATGTTTAAGTATGACATTCGTTACATCACTAATATTTAATATATTTAATTTTCGTTTATATTATATCACATAGTTATTAATTTTGTGCACATATAAATTACTGTAAAATATAGTTTTTTTTTCTTCAATTAAAATAAAATTTACTACAATTTTCTCAAATTATAAAACGATCAGTTACTGTTCCTACATAATCGATGGCTTGCCTTAAGAACCAAAGTTTTTCAGGGCCAAAACTAAATATTATTTTTCAAATTTCGCCAAAGCAAATAATAAATAATATATTTTAAATAACAATTATTCATATCGCTTTCTATGTATATTGCATTAGTCTTGTGTATAAAAAAAGCATTTATTAAAAAAATATCACTAAATTCCAAGTTCATAAAGGCTGCCATTTAAAATGAAAACGTATGTATAAGACTCACAAATAAGTATTACTTCGGACAATTTGCTTAGAAGTTTCTATATATGTGATATATATATGAATAATAAATAAATTCACGTATGTACAAATTTATCTAGCACTGATGTACTTGATGTTAAGGATATCTAACGGCGTTCGGTATTTTTTATGAAATCTCGTGGGATCTGGTTTTGCTTCTATATTCTATTCTATAATATACAATAGTTATTTGGATAATTAATCTTGATTTTACAGTATAGTTCTTATATTCATATAAAATTTACATTAAATAACATATTGCTTCATTTTACTTCAAAACGATTCATATTATGTTATATAGAGTTAATTTTTTTCATTAATACAAATGTTTGTTATAGCATGTAGGTAAAATAGTACAATTTAAAAAACATATATTTTTTAATCAATTCAAGTATACCGCATATGAGGGTAGTCAAATAAACGAGCTTTTATATAAATTAATAATTAATTATTTATTAGTTAGCTTAATATGTATGTATCGACTAGAATAATTTTTCGATCCATTACTTCCCCCACATACTTACTGACTTAATATTATATTGTTAATATCGCGTTAAACATTCCAAATACATTATTAATATAAATTATAATATTTTTTATTATTTAATTTATAAAAAGACAATTAAAATTACATTCCATTTGCAATATTGTTAAATTGAATCAGATCCTGCGACGTTATTTTGTTATACAAGAAATAAAAAAAAAACGGTTGAAGCATTGATTGTTAGATTGATCGAAATCCTCTCATGAATGATACTACGATTCCGTCGAAATGTTGAAAATGTAGCGTTAGATAGACACCAAATTGCTAGGCTTCGCTTTCACATACGAATGGCTGATTCAATATTTTTATTATAGCATTGCTCGTTGTTTTGTTGGTAAAAAGGGTTTAACTCACATATTGCAATTGAATAAATAAAAAAAATATTAACAATTGAATTGGTTCATAAGTTATAATTGATTTGTAAGAGGCGCAGGTTTGCAATTTTTTGCTTGTTATCTGGATTTTTTTAATATGGGGGTTGACTCCCTTCACCGCCAAAGCAACGACGTGTGTTCTCCAATTCAAAACGAATGGAGAAGTATATTTTTGAAATAGTTAGCCAATAAATAATAGTTTGTATTCGATTGATATATGTCACTGTGTGTTACGCCTAAACGAAGCACAATAATGAGGGTTCTTTGATATGTCGTGTTTGTTTTTTTATTATATTTAAAGATATAGTATTGTCTTTTTTGTATGTGTATTTGTGGATAGATGTTTTGTCATTCCGTTTTCTTTTCAGTCTATTTTAATTAATTTGTTTACATTTTTGGTAATTGTATTAAATCAGCTTTACGCTACAGCGGGATACATCCCGCACACGGCAGAATAGGCAGAGGGATCCTAGTGTTAAGACACTACGTTTCCTACTTTCCGCCGAATTCTCTAAAGCATTATGTGTGGAGTGCCGGAACGCTACACTACGCTTTGCCTCTGCATCAGAGGGGAAAAGTTAAAATATTAAATATTTAATTTCCCCGAGCGGGAGTCGAACCCACAATCAGTAGCTTTTACAGTCACACACTTGTGCATATTGTATTTATTTTGTGTTTTTTGGCATGATTTACTCATTAAATATCTGGCATCATTCGCTATCGCGATCTGTTAGGGTAATTTGGCTCTGACATTTCATGTGGTAATAAAACATATAAAACATATTTAATTAGATTTTTCTTTTGATTGTTAAAATAGACTGAAATATATTTTTATATTAACTTGTAGCATCTCCGTCTAAATGTCTTAGGCTGCACACTTTTGTTTGTGTAAATGTTGTTTATGTCTGGAATTTTTATGAATTTATTTCTTGATTATTGTAAATTGTTAAATATTAAGAGTTGCTTTTAGACTGTGTGTGTCTTAAAATTTATTAAAAATCGGTTGTTCTTTTTGTGTTTGTATACACAGTTTTAATTATATAGATCTGCTTGCTGATTCACATGACAATGCTAAGGCTGGCCCTTGTAAAGCTTCAGCAACGTATTGTAAACGTGATTATTTATTAAATACATTTAAAAATATTACTTGGTTTTAATTAATATTCTTTGGTTGTTCTTTATTTACTGTGATATTTTTTTAGCTTCACGCTGTATCCCTCACATAGCAAGGTAGGCAGAGGGAAGCCTAATCAAGACACTCCGTTCCTATTAAGGAACGCAGGACGCTGGACGCAGTGCATCTTGAGAGTACCAGAGCGAAGAAATTAATATATTAAATATTTTATTTTTTCGAGTGGATTTTCACATCGAAATCGAATCGAATATGTTAAAGAACAAACCAGTAATTGACTAGATCAATTATGAATGGATTCTGTGATAGTCGCAACTCGTAGTATTG
>FASU01043109.1:0-12337 GCA_001486225.1 Heliconius pardalinus sergestus
CGTCTCATATAGGTGGAGAGGGTTTCCGCTGGGTTTTATTGGGTGGGTTAGGGGCTATCCCGATGAATCCACAGTACCTATCCGTAGGGCATATCTGTCCTATACCCTACAAAACAGAAGAAGAATTATAAAACAGATTGTACCCTTTACATATATCTTTATATGTATTTAAGTTATTTTAGTTGTTGACATATATTATTTAAATGTTTATTTTCAAAGGTAACTAAATATTGTGTAACACTGAGGTCAAGTTAACGTGTCATCGACAGTTTTAAATTCAATTTGTAAGGATCTAGTTAGTTTAAAGTTGCAATTGTATGCAGATCGAGCACTATGTCGCAACCAACCATGATCGGAATTACCTAATATTGCCCACTCGCACCGCCCCGCTCATACGTCTTTTGTACGTATATAAAGACGAGGTTCATGCAAATTTCCACCTTACGGCCTTGAAAGGACACGCATAGAATTTCAATTATTTAGTACAAGGGCTTAAAATTGTGCTTAAAGAACAATTTACTTTGCGCATACAAAATAAGTTGAGAGATTGAGATGTGAGTGAAATTTCAATTGGTTTTTAGTTACAACGGACTCTACGAACGTTATTTGATGTTATTCGTATGCTATAGATGTATTTTATATACGTAAAGAAAAATCAAGGCCATACTATTATTCATTATAGATAATTTATAATGCTAAACTGTTACGATTTAAAACGACAAGTTTCCTCTTTTTTGCGTATTTTCTTTAACTCATCGCCTTGGGGTGTTTTCCTTGGTGTACCTTGGAATTTCCATGGCGTCATTATAAGGCCAGGTTGCATTAACGGTTTTTATGTAAAAAGTGTAACTAATATAGAAGAAGATTATTATAGAAGTTTGTAATTATGCTCCAAAAATGTTTTGAAAAACAAATAGGTTTCTTATATTAATATATAATATAGATATAAAATTGCGACCACCTTTGCTATGACCTATTCAAGTCAAATGACGATGGTGCAATCTATACAATAAGCCTATTTCATCGTTATAGTGGGTACATGAATGGATTTGACATTTGACAAACTTCGCAACAGACAACGATTTGAAATTTATTACGCCTAAAAAGTGCTCTTCTATTATAAAACCAAATGTAAAAAAAAAATATTTTAGTATCCTATAAATTTACTTGTTTTATTATTATAAGATTTTTGAAAGATAGATCATAGTTTAACAAAAATAATAGTACATTATACGACCTTATTACACTTAGTGATCTCCTACCTTAGGCATAAGCATTCGAAAATATACATAAAAATAATAATAACTATCTTAAACTAAAAGTAATTAAATATTTAAATTAAAGTCTTTTTTAAATAGCTTAAGCATTAACGCATCTAGCACTTTACTAGTTTAGCTCGAGATCTCATCCATCGTGTTTGCAATAAAGCAGAAAACCACTTTTTGGTTGATTCATTCAATTACAAATATACATTTTTGATAGAAATTCTCTAAATAAATGTCATTATCGATTTTATGAAGCACATGTTAAAATTCAAAATGGCGTTGATATTGTTCGAAGTACTGTCATGGTGTCACCTTTATGTTTTTATACCTGGATTACAATCGATTTAATTTTATTTTAAAACAAGTTGCTTAGAAATTCCATATTATATTTTTTATCAGTGTTATTTCTAACATAAACATGTTGATATTGATTTACGTATACAAACATATATTAACAATATAAATCGATAAGAAAACTTTTGAGATCCTTAAAACAATATAAACTTATAACATGAATTGATATCTTTTTATTGAACCATAGTGAGGCGAGTCGTAAGCATTTGACTGTATACGCGATGGGTTGTGGGCTCGAGTCCCACTCGTGAAAACGTAATATGTAATATTCAGATCTTCGCTCTGCTGTCGAGGCAAAGAGCATCTTTGAGTTCTAACACTCAACACCCAATGAACCCAAAAAAGAGAAAGGGAGCGGAGTGTTTTGACACCAGGCTACCTCTGCCTACCCTACATGCAGGATACCTACAGAAAGCTGAACAAAAATAACAGATAATTTATAGCATTATTTATTACCATTACAACAAAATATATGTAAATAATTCAAATGCGTGTTATTATTAATTTTCTGAATTTCCACAAATCAAAAGGTACTTGCTGGGAAACTTATGTAATTATTTGGTAGGCGGAAACCCGTTCCAGTGTAATATCCGCATTAAACAATTAAAATTTAATGAAATCTCTACAGCCTTGGACAGTGGTTACGCTATATTTCAATAGATTGTAAAGATCGCTGTGTCTGACGGAATTTCCTTTATCTATTTTGTTTGTTCTTGTTATTTTTTTTTACTTGGCGCATGTCACAGATTCTACATTTAAGGCCTAGTGTTAATAACGAAGTGCCTATACTTTCTCCTCTTTTTTAATGCCTAAAACATTGTTTTTTTGGAGTTAAAAAATATTTCAAATAATAATTTAAAATTCATAACGGGATCGTGGTGAAGTTGTGTTTTTTAAAAAAGAAATATTTTAATCGTCTAAATATATTTGTATACGTTGCCCAATAATCATCTATCTATACATTTTTAAGAAAATTAAAGTGTCTGTCTGTAATTTCAAAATAGAAGGAGAAGTCTCCTGCAATTTTTATTTTAACAAAATGAATTCTAAATAAATTACTCACATAAAAAGCCATAACACCATAAACTTAGATAACTGTAAGACCGGCTTTCAGGTTTTTTTTACTAAAAAGTAAAAACTCTAGACTTATGAAGGCTGTGCCGTGAAATGCTGTTAGTCTAGTATGCACCGAGACTGCCTTTCACAACTGGCTGGCATTCCTCATGCAGAATGTTATTAATTAAATATAGCTAGTTGCAACACTTACGCTATCTGCTTTAAACTACGTGTTATTATTGTATTATCGATGCTGTGTTAAATAACAAAAGTTTAAGTAATTTTAGTGATTTAAGTTCGTATATTTAAATGTTAAAATATGTTTATTTAAATCATATTTCATATTCTAATGATACTAGATGGCAGTCATCATGTGCAACGTGGGTAGTCGTGAATACAATTTCTATTTGACTTGCTCTTTCATAATATTACACATATTATACATATACAAAAACACAAAGGGCTAGCCCCTTGTGCCTGTAAACATGCCAGGGTGTGGGTTCGATTCCCACTCGCGAAAATGAAATATTTAATATTTTCATTAATTCACTCTAGTGTTGCAAACGCAACGCCTAGGTGGGTAGCGGAGTGTTTTAACATTAGAACACTAGGTTCCATCTGCCCACTGTTCTATATACGGGATACAGCGTGAAGCGTGAAAACAAAGAAAAGTACAAAAGTATTACTCAATATTAAACTTAACTTGGCAATGTCATTGAGAGGCTAACAACGGTTAATTTTATTCCATGTCACAACAAAGGTAATAATAATTGTAAATTGTAGAGCAACGAGTATGTCTAACAGCTATTCTTTAAATGTCTATTGAATATTGACGGTTCCGCGTTTGTATAATATACTTTTAGCGTGAAGTCATTATTGTTGAAAATATTCTATACAGCGTGATCTGTAAATGAAATATATATTTCTTTTTAGTTTAGTCTTAAAATATGCTTTTACTTTCGCTTTTTTTGGTTGCTTTTAATAATTATTATATAAATAATATGAATACGTAATATTGCAATGAATTTATTCTTTGTATTAAAATTATTTCCGTAATGTAATGTATTCATTAATATATACAGTAAAAATAATTAAATTAAATATAGTAAATAATCAAAAAATTCTTCCTTAAAGAAAATTTTAAAAATGCCTTGGAATATACAATCGTTCACGAATTTTTACCTCATGTAGAAGACAACAACAGCTATTGTTTACATGATTGTTGACTTAGTCACTTCGAACTGACTGTGTTTTGATCGGACGGACGTCTTTCAATCTTTGCTTCAGTGACAAAAAGAAAAAAAAAAAGTTAAAATGTCAAATTCCGCGCCATTTTATTGAATTAGTTTTATCATCGCCATATTAGAAAGAACAGAACTGAACTAGTTTTATCATATTTTTGTATAAATTGTAACATGTGAGTGGGATAAGATGCCAGGTGGTAATTTAATAAGGAACGAGCGGTACAGGAAGACGCCGCGTACTCCAAGGTCGGCACATGCTTGCTATTACTATACTAGGTCCTTGGTTGCGCCAGTAAAAATACCAAATACGCCGACAAGGTGAGGGTTTTACTACTGTTTTTTACACACTTAGCTTTCATCCTTAATTAAAATGTTATATCTATATAGAACAATAAAAAATATTTTAGAAAAATAATAGTTTAAGATTATTACGCTAAAACAATTATGGTCGTAATTAGCGATAATATACGTTGTTATGTCACTAGAGCTAATAGTGTCAAATATTTTTCACTCCATTTTAATTTGGTTATTTTTAATGAATTAATTAATTTGTTGTCAAGCAAGTTATGGTGTTTCAATGGTCAAGTTACTTGATATTGAATTAATACCACCATTAAAATAAAGCCCTACTAATTTAATTTAAATTTTGGAACAAATCTGGTGATCATTTAGCAATATATCAATCTGAAGATATCTGAATGGCTTCAATCAACGTATTATTCATCACCTGCCGTACTGAAGGACGACTGCTCGACAGTTGTATAGAAGTTATACGCTTTAATTGATAAGACAGATTAAAATTGTACTTAAAAGGATCTGAAAAGCACTTCCTGTTTCATTCTAAAAAAATAAGAATAAAAAATATATTATTAACAATTAAAGGCCCTCTTAGTTCTCTATGTATATACATTTATAAAATTATACGTTTATTATGGTAACATTATTGTATAATCTTGCAAGTAAAAAATATAAGCAAATAGGAGCAGCAGTCAATAACATGTAATCCAGTTTAAGAGTCGCCATTACTAGACAACTTGTAATTATTAAGCACTACCAACATTACGGCTGTAAAATTGAACCTTATAAATATATTTTTTTTATTTTCTGTTATGGTCGTACTGATTAAGGAAATCTTTTTTTTTTTTTGTTAGAACATGTCATTTTTTTATAAAAAAAAAATTACATGTTCTCTTAAGCTTTTTTAATATTTTATTTGTTATTTTTTCGTGTTTTCTTTTCTTAGAGCGAGATGTAGAAAATTCATTCATCTTATTGAAAATCGAACTCACAACGAAATATATAAGGCGCTTTTAAAAGTAAATCATAATAATAAACCAATTACTAGTAACACAATTAAAAAGCTTCGGGTTATAACTTGTTTTTATCATATTTCATACTTTGCTAAATAAAATCCGGTTCCACCTCATACCGTGTTGTGTTGAATATTTATGGAGTAATTCTTACAATCATAAATTAATTATATTTACTTAGCTTAAAAAATATTTTTGAAATTACTATTTTTATTATTTTCTCTTTATATTTTTATTATTATATAAAAATCGAAATACAGATATAATAATGTATGTCAAATGGTTGTACCTTAGGCAGTTATCTAGTTTTATTTCATAATTATTGATCTTATTCTAGCATCTAGAATCTAGAGTATGAAGTTCTTGAAGTTTTTCTAGAGTTCCTTCATTATATTAGGTATTCGCAAAATGTTTAAATTGCAATGCATTACAAAATCCTATATTATTATTTTCTCATCATTTTCCTCATTTATAACCTTCGTAAGTATTAATAATGAAACATAATATTTAATGAACCACCATAATTTTATAATACAAAAATAGTGGCTATCAAAATTTAAAATTCAAATTAACATACAAATTCGCTGCCGTATTATTACATGGGGCCGTGCATGTGTCATGTTTTTTACTCGCATTCATCTTTCAAATATTCTCGTTTAACACTTTTTTTTCTGTACGAAATGAATAAATTATGTCTTTATAAAAATACCTAATATATAGTCGAGTAGTTCGAGTTGTTAACGCGATGGTAGTGGATTCCATTCCCGGTCGAGGGAATAAAATATTTTCATTTCTTCGCTCTGGTAATTAGGTTAGGTTTTTTTCAGCTTCAGGTTGTATATTGCATGTAGCAGGAAAAGCAGATAGATTCTCCATTCTTCGTTCTCCATTTTCCTCCAACTAATATTTTTAATACATAAATTAGAAAGAATCAAAGAAAGCAAACGAAAGAACCATAAGAATTAAGGAACAGCGGAGGATAATGCAGAGCATAACTTGACATTAAGTAAAAGGTGGTTAGCCTCGCCGTATTGAGACTAAGGACGGCGTCGTATTACACGCATTTTTATCCGAGTAGGTTGATTGAGCCAAATTAAACCTTTTTCATTGTGAGATTTAAAAATTATATTTAACTTAAAGTATACTAATAATAGTATATTTAAAGTTTTTTTAGAATATATAGATATTAACTTAACATAATATCCCTTTTTAAATATTTTCATTATTACCTTCTAAGCTCGAAGCAAAGCGCGGCGTTAAGTTCCGCCACGCAACAGGCAATGCTTTCAGAATTTAGCGGAAAATGGGGTAGGAAAATGGGGATGCTACATGACAGTGTGAAGCTGGAACAAAATATATATACTTGTCTACTTTCATTATATGATTTTTTTGTTGTTAATAGAATTCATTGGTAAAATAAGTATTATAAACTAAAACTGCTAATTGGTTATTAAATATGTGGGGATCAAATGTGTTTCAATATAATATTAAGTTTTAACTTCACGAGCTACAGAATTCTCCAAAATCTTAACACAAACAGATATTTAACATTAAGTTTATATTTAATTTTCAAATAAGCAGTTTAGGTAACTTTAATATTCGTTCTAAGGTTAACGGACGACGGACGCTCCAGTTGACTGGCTATCACCAAATCTTTATAGCTTTTCTGTGTTTCAACCAGATTTGCCTGTTTGTCTTAATGGTGACGAGGAAACTGTTCTGCCAACACAATGCCCGAGACCTACATAAGTAGTTGAAAAGCGTGTTAATGAATTTAGCTCATTGTTGTATTTAAATTAGTTTGCTTAACCTGGTTAATAGATCTTAACATTTTAAGTAATTTTTAATGAACTTGCAACCCAGTTTATATTTTGGTTCAATTCTTAAATAAGAATTACATCATCCATCTTAATACCTTGGAAAATAACTTTGTCTACAAAGTAAAATTAGTTATTTACTCAAATATTTTAAAGGAAAGACTTCCAAATGAAGTTAACGCGTGCCTCTATGACCAGCATGTTATACCTACCAAATTTTAGTTCAAGGCAATGCAAGATCTAACTTGAGCACTAATGGATAAAGTTAGTTTTCCTTATATATAAATTTTGTAGTTAATTTTAAATAAGATTTACACAAAGTTATATTCCAATAAACAAGGTGAGGTGAGGTACTCGATATATTTTTTCCTTTAACTAAAGCCGTCGTACGCGGGTCCTAGACCTTTAATTCGGTTAATCTGTTAAATTAACAGTCGTTCAGCCTTTAATTTCACAAGCAACCTCTTGCGTCATTGTATCTTTTTAAATTATAAATACAATTTTCTTTGCTCTTTTTGCTTCATTATAATCTAGGTTAGAACAATTATTTCAGTTGCATTTTAATACTAACTTTGCAATCGAAATCTAAAAAATTTACGTAATTTTTTCAATTATATTTTCAAATATTTTCGTTTATTATTAATTGAAAGAACAATGTTAATTTTTTGCTAATAAATTAACTACAGTCTTTGTTCCTGTTTTAGTTTATTTTCAAATATTGTAATTTGTGTAAAATATCATATTAAGAAATACATTTCAACTAAAGCCTCATATTTTTACAAATAAAAGCATTAGATTAGAATATCCTATTAAAAATATGAAATAAATATAGGTATATGATAATGTTCGATGTTCAAGGCAATACGCGACGTTGAGTTCCGCCACTCGACACGCAAAGCCTTCATAATTGGGCGGAAAGGGGGGAATGGAAGTGTCTTAATAGGAACGGAGTGTCTTAACCTAGATTCGCCCTGCCAACTCTGTCTGCTATGTGCGGTAAAAAAATGTTACAACTTCCGCAGTTTTCTTAAAGCTATTTTAGACGAAAGCTTCTCACATCATGCAGAGATAATTACTAGACAATACATATCTTATCCAAGGAAAAACTTAACTACCATCAAGGCTCTTGTAACATTGTTTAGACTGAAATACCGAAATACTTTTGAAACGTGACCAATGCCTTTCGTGCTACACCATTTGCAATAAATCGCGTCTAGCGTACCAATGAAAGCGAGTTGAGATAATAATACTAGTTATTACTTCCTACTTCGCGTAATAACACCATATTTTTCAAGATTTGAACCAAAAATTACCAATCTGTGATAATTAAAAAAATATGTATTTTATAAGTTATGTACTGAAGTAGTGGGAAACTGAATGTCTTAATAATAGGTTCCCTCTATTTATCCTGCAGTGTGCGGGATACAGCGTGAAGCTAATTTAATTTTTTTTACTGTTACATTCAAACAAAACAACATAATTATGTAAAATCAAAATTAACTAAAATAGATATATAAATAATTTTGTCTATCATCTTTTTCAGATGTCAGTCCGCTCCAAAAGAAATGGATAGCCACAGTAGATCGGCGTCCCCCAGGGAGCCAGCCCGGCCGCAGCATCGTCCCCCGTCTCCACCTGCCTCGGGCTTCGACAACCGAGCCTACCAGCACGATGACGCTGACCCAAACCACAACGACTCCTTCACTTCTAACGGAACACACCAACACCAAAATGGCCACAGCAAAGAGCCTAACGGTGATACAAAAACCCTGGAAGCAGTTAATTTAGAACTGATCAACCTTACACCTAAGAATGGATCGAAGAAGAAGGATGTCGAAGTCGATATGAATGCGACCAACCCGTACGACGAGTACTTCGTTCCGGTGAACGAGCACAGGAAGTATATGAGGTTTGTGGCTTTCCTTACACTTAATTACTGACAAAAGACATCGAAAAATATCCTGTTAATTCAAATATATTTTTTTGTTGTTTCTGGTAGCTACGCACGTACAAAGTGAAGTAAATATGGCTTTGTTGATTTTTGATCCAAATATTATACTTCATCTAACCACAGCTAATATATCTTTAATTTTATGGAGCTAATATTCCAAAGTCAATTTTGACTATTGCTTTAAAAAATTCGAAACTGTTAAAATAAACTAGCTTATAACATTACCATTTCTAAGGTTTCCATATAAAGTTTATTATTTATACTCCAATAAAGATAGTTATTTAATAGTCTGTCTAGTCTACAAACAAAATCCTAGTTTAGAGAGACATCAGGCTTTACTGCCATATTATCGCTTTATCAACTGCCGACCCAAACCTGCAGTAAACGTTAAATTTGTAAGTGAAAATATGACACTTCTATTAACAAAAACTAAGCATTAGGGAATTACTGACCCGTTGTCTTTGCGTATTAAATGGTGTAACTCAACGCCGCACTTTACCTCGACGGCAGAACGAAAAAAATATAAAATATATCCATTTCTTGAAAAAGGAATCGAACCCACAACCTGTCGCGTTTAACATTCGAAACATCATTTCTCTTACACAGATTTAAGATAATTAGCTTACATATAAAAAACTTTCTATTACTATATATATAAATAATAATAATTAATCGACAATCAATCTCTTGAATCGACAACTAGAGCAATTTGTAAATCTAAATAACAAGCCTAGCTCTCGTAACGTTCTAAATAGAACCGCTATAGCACGTTCACTTAACTAAAAACTTGTATGAACGAACGTCGAATCAATTCGATGCTTATCTATTAATGATACCGTTCTCAACGGTTAGTATATAATAATAGAAACACTCAGATGCAGATCGTACGGTATGTCTGTTTACAAGTAGTTTTTCAGCTATGCAATGTATATAGCTGAAATTTGTAAGTACATTTGTACTCTGGCTATGACGTATGACGTAATACCCTCTTCTCCTTTCCATCTGCGGGAACTAACTATCATAACTAGACGTAAGCAGGGATTTCACCCATATGTCGTCGATATACGTACGCAGAGCTTCGCCTCCACTTTCCTAATGCGAACGGCTAAGGAGTGGAACTCCCTGCCTGCTGAACTGTTCCCCCTCAAGTATAACCTGGTCCTCTTTAAAGAACGAGTAGGCACTACCTAGGCAAGCATGCTCCACCATCATTCGCATCGTCACTTACCACCAGGTGAGGTAGCGGACAAATGCTTGCCTATCTACAATAAAAAAAAATAAAAAAAAACATTCAGAGGCTATCATGGTGCAGGCACACAAACGTATGACTGTTGGATACTGTTGCGAGTTTGATTTCCATTACGGAGAATGAAATATTTAATATGCATTTTCTTTGTTTTGGTAACATGGCAAGGCGCGGCGTTCAGTTCTGCCACTCCATACGGAACGTCTTGAAAACTAGGCGGTAAGTGGGGAACTTAAGCTAACTCTAAGTTCCCAGGTTCAATCTGCGTGAAGATACAAAAACAATTTTTGAGACATTGCGTAATAGGCTGAGATCCCATCCCTAAATATCCCTGAGGTATTGTTTATGTATTTATTTGCAATATTAATATGTATTTAAAGCAAGTTACCAGCTGCTAGTTTATATAACGTCAAAGTTTCATAAATTCTTTATATTATGAAATTATTATATTTATGCTAGTATATAGTTATTATTATGCTACCTATCTTTAATATTAAAATAGAAAATTATGTAACAATTGTAATTAAAAATAGCAGAACACATTTGTATATAGTTATCTATTGCTTTGTCTTGCGTATGGCATGGTAGTCACTTTTTATGCCCTCGTTCGAGACATTGCGTGTTAAGTGGCGGAACTCAACACCGTGCTTTGTCTACCAGAGCGGACCTACTAAAACGAGCGGAACTACTTTTTTACAAAAATTATGCGGCCCAAGTATGAAATTTGGCTCAGTTATAGTATTATATTATAGACAATTAAAAAAATAGTCAGTGTTTGAAACTTTTTTTGTATATTTTTTTACGTGACCAAAAAAACTTGGCATACCAGGTTTTTTACGTAACTGCCACAGGTGACATTAGATATGTACATGATAATATAAAAGTCTTAATATAATATTTTCTTATTTACTTGTTTTTGCGCTCTACTAAATGTATATACTTATTTTCTAACATTTATTTCTATTGAAAAAAAATGCTTTGTTATTTACAATAAACAAAAAGACAATTTTAGTATCATATAAAAGATCAGATAAAACCAGCTTTTATTACATAGAAACATTAAAAGCATTAATAAGTATAAATATACCTCTATAGACTATAGTCTATAATATATTGATCAGAAACAACAATTGCAACACTACGTCAATTACCAACAATTTTATTGGCGTTTCTGAGAACAATAAAAAATGTCATAATAAAAACTATAATTGCTCGATATAGAATGTAATTAATATCTGAATACCAATAAAATATCGATATTTCAAATATTCGATTCGATCTATCTAAGACTTATAAGTTCATTTGCTTACATAGCAACGTAAATAACACCTCTTAAAGTATAATACGGTGAACGAGTTGTGACCGTCCTGAAATTAGCGGTAAATGGCTGCGCAGATTTAATTTTAGGATTTTTCTTATATTTGATAATTTTCTTCCCAAATGACCAATGCGCAAAAGTTCCGTCTAACTTCAAAGCGACCACGACTCGTCAAACGTACTATACAAATTGAAATTCGCGTCACTCAAGCTCTCGCAAAGCTGGTTTCTCGGGTAGAATGTGGTTTTCGTTACGCAACTACTCAGCTGCCTGTATGATATTGTGTTATAAACTTTGTAATCGAATTATATTGATATGTGTGTGTGGATATTAATTGAATTGGATAGAGTAATGGACCAATTCTCATTTTGCTAGCTGTTTTTGTATAACAGAAATAAATAAATAAATATAAATACTCAATCAATTGGTATCAGTCAAAATGATTGTAAAATATCTTAAAATTTAATGAAAATACGTAATATATATAAATAAAATCATAACATATGTACATAATAAAAAAAAACAGCTTCACGCTATATCTCGCACACAGCGGTAGATAGAGGGAATGCAGTGTTAAAACACTCCGTTGCCCATTTTCCGCCGAATTCTGAAGGTCTTGTGTGATGAGGGGCGTAACTCAACACAGAGCTTTGCATCGACACAAGTGTGAAGAAACGATAATATAATTTCAAATAAATATTTCATTTGTTCGGAGTCACCTAATAGTAGTAGGGAGGCAAAATAGTATTTATAAAAATTACCTTATACAACTATAA
>FASU01043296.1:6359-16795 GCA_001486225.1 Heliconius pardalinus sergestus
ATATGCTTTTTTAAGACAATCATCAATAAATACATCAAAACTCAATAAATATACCTATATCATATTGTAATAAATAGGTATTTCCATGAATTACTGTGTATTTTCACAAATATTAATCCTATCGAATTACTAAAATTTTCAAACGAAACTGTAACTTTTTCTACATAATATTATGAATCAAAAACATCTTAAAGAAGCATTCATTTACGTTTATAAAATAATCTTTTCGTATCTACGCTTAATCAAATATTATACAAAAAATAAAATATATTTTCCCTTAATTTCGCTTATAGAAAAATAATTCAGCATATAATTGTATGCGTAGAGAAAAGATTTCTTTCTTTGAATCCCTTGCTTCCAGAGCAACGCCGCCAGCGATCGCAGCATTCGACATTTTGTTAATTAAAGATACGGATTTTGTCAAATAATGAATACATGTGTTCTTTTTATATTAAAAAAGCTGAAATATTATTATAAATACAAAAGAGTATAAGTGGCTTGTTTTCTCAAATGACGACGAATACAGTATAAACCTATTTCATAGTTTTACTTCTTCGAAAAAGCAAAGCAATTTTAGAGATGTAATAAATTAGATAATAAGAATTTAACAAAAAATATCTTGGAGGTAGTTTATTCGCAGATCACAATTTAATATTACCTAACCTACAATCCTGAGCTAAGTTTTCATCTAAGCAGCCCCATCCCCCCAACCCCCAAGATGGTCGCCAAGCCAAACCATTTCTCCAACATAAATAAAATTCGACAGCTGCCTTCACGTTCCACTTACTACCAGCGGCCATTAGCACGATCATCAAAGAAAATCATTTGTTTTCGGTATTGGCAAAGCAATAATACGAAATATTATGGGGGCAACCTATGTGACGCCGACCGTAGACTAACGTTGTAAGAAGAGCTTTCTCAGTTCCCGTTTTGGCGAAAATCCAAAATTTTCCTAATGAGGTCAGAGGCAAAGCTGCTTCAATGAGTTACAAGTTTGGCTGTGGAGTGCAGATACGTTCCCGCTGAGGTACATTTTGCTGTTGCAAAGTTATTATGCTCGTCGACTACACTGCTCGTTGTAGTATTAATTGTTCTTGCAATATATCTTCTAAATAATACTCAAGCTGTCGGTTCTCAGTGAAACTAAGTTCTACGAATATATTAGCACTCCTAGTGAAGTATACATATAATCTGCTGTTATATATTATGTATTAGTCGACATTAGAGATATTAAGCTTTTTAAAGAGTAATATAATTGATATAGAACAAAAAAACAACAACTTTGTCGTTTCGTTCCATATAAAAAATGAAAAATCAGCTTCACGCTGTAACCTACAGCAGGGTAGGTAGAGGGAATCTAGTGTTAAGATACTCCTTTCTCCTCTTTTCATTTCCTCCAGTGAGGATCGAACCCACAACCGTCGCGATACAATCACACCCGTGTGAACCGCCTGCCCCCCCACTACGGCTTCTATATAAAATATAAATCGTTATCATTTTATTATTATTCGATGCACAAATTACCCAAAGTGGGTAGTATTGATTATTAAAAAGAGTGAGCTTTTAGAGACCATTAAAGTTATGACGTTACCTTCAAAGCTTTACAATGTTGGCTATGCGATTAATTCTGTGAGCACAATGTATAACGCGCTATCGCTCCGGCTAAATTAACTGGTGCCAGGTTTTGAGCCCACTCTGTTGTGATGTTAGAATGCTTTTACTGCATGAAAATAAAGCAGTGGCTGACGCATTTCTTTTTCAGCTTCATGCTGTGTCCTGCACACGGCAGGGTAGGCAGGGAATTTAGTGTTGAGACACTCAGTTGCTCATTTTCCACCGATTTCTGGGGACATTGCAGTTTGAGTGGCAGAACTCAACGCCGCGCTTTGTCTCGACGCGATGATGAAAAGAAAAGGGAATATAACCCATAACACGTACACGTTACAAACGCATTTAACCAAGAATACAAAAAGCGAGAAAGCCGTTAAAGTAGGATTACTGACGATAAAGTACGCTACATTATATGCGCGAATGGGCCAAAGTCACACAATTTACATGAGAAATGGTTTATATGCTTACCGCACATTACGTATGTTCACATTATATAGGGAACAGAAGTATATACATAGTTACTACTGTTTACTACTGCGGGGACTATTCGACCTCCTTATAATGTAACACAAAAGGACGTAATATCGTTATAACAATAGTGAAAGATACTATTATAATATTTAATTGGAATAGCTGTAACTGAGAATATAAATTATAAATTGTAAATGTATTTTTAAAACGTTGGTTTTTAAGCCAGAAATATTGTATTACGACGAAACATAATTTCATTACGTCAAATAAAAAAGGGACAAAAAAGGCATTTGATTCGTTTAGGAACGAAAAAAAAAACAAATGAGGCAAAGTCGAAAACTGTCAACTACAATCTGCCTCTCTTGGCCGTCAAAACGCCAACCGCAGTTTTCCCCAGCCGCCGCCGGCCAAAAAGAATTTTGCAAGTTTTCATTTTCCAAGGGATAAAGATTCGAGATGCGGTGATGGATGAATATGTCAGCCTTTAATAATAATACTTGGAATTACTTGTGCAAGGAATTTTCCAAGGAAAATTATATTAGGTGGTGCTATTAGATTATGAGTATTTTCTGGTTTCTTCTATAATTTTATTAAAAGTCACATGCATGTTGAGAAGTAGATAGGGCCAGGACAGTAAATATATCAGACAGACAAGGGTATTCATCTTAAGGATGGAGAGCCCAACCTTTAAACGATTTACGAGGGCATCGGACTGCCCCTGCTAGTAAACACCACCGGATAGGGCTCAACTATAAATAACATGCTTTTTATGTGCTGTGCTAGTGCACAGCTAGGGGATAGCTCCCCATAAAGTGAATAAATTCTAAATGGTCAGCCAACATATGCGGCCAGGAAATGCAAATTGTTGTTAAACCAAGTATCACTTTCAAAATGTAAATTGAGCGGTCAAACTTCGTCAAGACTCTTGCATTAAACATAACTTTAAGTTTGAAATTTTTATACTTAAGAAACTGGTTAGATATTGTGGACACATTATTTTCATAAAATGGCATAGTTTGTTCAGGATCGACTAATAATAGTGGCATAAGCATTTAAGCTAAGATCTTAGGCAGAAGGTGTAAATTTCTTATAAGATTCTATTACATTTTTGGGAATTTATCTACAGCCTATGATTAGGCTATAATTAGTAAGTGAATGAGTATAAATTTACATCGTTCCGTTCCAAATAGTGTTATTCTGAACAGACGACTACTTTCTTTGTAAATATAAAAATTTAATTTAAATGATATCACGTTCACGTCCTTTATAACTTAAGATAATTTTCAGTCAATAGAGCCACAATATTGTACAGCGCTTGTCGAAATTAACTAGAGCATCTCTGTAGTTCCGAAAGATCGATGGCGCGATATGATATGAAGTGACAAGTTTAGGTTGCTTCTATTTGTGTAACAACTCTATTTTGGTATATAATTTATTTATTAGGTATGTGAAGTAAAAATAGAAGGGAAAAATAAAGATAAAGAAAAACAAGACATAAAGAAAAGAGTTTGACTGTTGCAGTTGCACAGCGTTTGACTGTCAACTTAATAGTGGTAGGTTCAATTCCCACGTGACAAAATTAATTATTTTAATTTTCCTGTTCTGGAAAAATAAAAATATTGAGACACTCAATACGAAATGTCTCGAATTTGGACGGAAAGCAGATAATAAGCTCTCTCTGGCTGTTCTCCTATATCACCTAATTAACATTACATAAAAAGAGAAAACCTGTAAATTAGGCTGATATTTAATATTAAATATAAAAATTATCCACTCGTACGTTGAACGGAGTTAAACTATGCAACAATTTCGACACATGGATGGAAAATTTTAGCTAACACATAAAAGCGACGAGCATTACTCCCGACGTGCTAAGTAATGTAGATAAAACATTAATATGTATGAGGTTTGCTTGTTTGCGGTTTAGATTTTCAAACCTTCTCGATGAATAAAGAACATGCAGTCAGCTATTCTAGTTAAGCATTGCGTGACTTTAGCATAGATGCCTCTGATAGGAACTTCTTGTTATCAGACAGCTTTAGTACAGGAAGTAAAAGCTCGGCCAGTAGTAATCGCTGGTGAATATTTAAGTAAAAAGTACTCGTATAGTACTAGTATAATACGATAATGAGTTTGGGTATTTCGTTATTTCGTTGCCATTACGCGCATGTAACGTGGACCGCAGCCTGTCAGCTTTCCCATTACGGGAACTAAGCTTAATGGGCCTCTAAAATGTGTTAATGAAACTAAATTTAGTATGCTCAGTATTTGTTGTAGTCATTGTATATTTTAAAAATAGAGAGTTATTCGTAGCAAAAATACTTATTTACGTACGTATACGCATGTATTTATAATTAAACCATAAATACTGAGATCAATTGTGGCGTGAAAACATGGTTGTAGGTTCGATTCCCATTCGATTAAATGAAATATTTGATATTTTAATTTCTTTGCTTTGGTAAAGCGAGGCGTTGAGTTTTGCCGTTAGTCTCCAGTATTCAGCGGAAAGTAGGGAACGGAGTGTCCTAACACTAGGTTCCCCCCTACTACGTGCGGGATACAGCGTGAAACTAATAAAAAAGAAACATCAATACTCCAAGAGTTAGTGCCATAGAAAACATCGCATTAGAATAATCTGTTACTATTAGATAAATTTGTTTGAACACTTCAATAAAACGTGGTGACAATGGCAAGAAAATTCATTAAAATTCAAAACAAACTTAGAAGTGTAAATTGACACTAATTCAACTTACTCTTTGTCTCGATATTATTTTAAGCCGATTTGTAAAGCGACTTGGTTTCAAGCCAAGTAAGGAGTTATTGAATTAGCATCTTAAACAGCGCACCGCGCGGAGATGGTGGACAACGAGAAAACAAAATACAAATTTTATATCATAGTTTACCATTGTAGGGTCGATCTCTAAATATGCATTTTTTATTTAAAAATGTTATATACCGTTAAAATTTTTCCAATAATATATATTTTTAGTTTTACCTTACATATAAAAGTCAATTGGAGATGGGCCATTGAGAAAAGTTCTGATACACAAATTACAATATTTCACGTTCACATCATCATCATCATCATAATCTTCCTGTCCTCGTCTACTTTTACATATGACATACTTTCACAATAGTAAAGTAGGAGACCCTTTTTGCCAGGAAAATGTTACTATCAATGCCATAAGCTGTATGTCCGTCGTGTTTTCTTTTTATGTTTTGAAAATGATTGAAGTAGAAAAGGTAACGACTTACTTAACATATTGTTTGGTTAAATAGAAGAGTGACACTATTCAAAAAACACCAATTAATAGATTAAATTTTTTTATTTTCATATTATTTAACCAGAAACATTATATTGGGAGATAACAATTTTCTTTCAAAATTAACTTTGTTTGTATATAAAATGCAATTAAGTTAGTCCCAAAGATTCAAACGTTTCTTGTATTGCTATCGTATCAAATTTCAATTTAGTGGAACCATTTACCACATTATAAACATAATATTATGCAAATTGGGCCAGTGGCATTTCGCATTTATGTATATTTAAGTAAATATCCACAATATTAGACAATTAACTACAGGTTTTATTTCGCGACTTTTGAAGATTGTTATTCGTGTTTTTCAATTGTTATTGAACGATATAAATATAACTTCTTGTACTTAATTATACTTTAAATTAAGCTTCTATAATATTGTTATTAACCGACTTCAAAACGAGGGAGGTTCTCAATGGTATATATTTTTCTATTTTTATGTATGTACACCGAGATTTCTGAACCGATTTATTTGTTGTATTATCGTCTGATGTCAAATAATTTTCTTGAAGCAAGACAAAGCAGTATACATGTAAATATTTTTCATTCGTGCATAATGAAAGTAGAATGCGTGTTAACGACTGCCTCATATCTTTCTTGGATATTCGAGGAATTTTCCTTTTGCCCGTACTCCTTGCAGATATGGTCAATAGCCACGCAACCGTTAGATACCACGTAAACGTAGTAATAGTTGTGCTAATGATTCACTTAGATATGTTTTTTTATTGTTATGAATACTTTGTTGGTTTGGTTGTTTATAAATGTCTTATTTTATATGGGGAGAGAGAGAAAAAGAATGAAGAAAAAAGAGGATTTCTGTGTAGTGTATAGTAGTTTAACTTTAAACTACAGGTACGATGTGTAATTAAATGTATACGATGTATAATTACATATACGATGTATAATTTAAAAAAATACTTATTTTTTTAAATTATACATCGTTCAGTTCTTGTTTAAATAGAATTATTTATTCAATTATTCATTTGTCACATATTTGTCTAAGATAAAAAAAAGTCAAGCGATAATGGAAACCGTTATAATATTCCGTTCGTTTATTATTTAACGGCCTTACACTATCGGTTATTGGTTTCCTACAAACTAAGCCCTCACCGTGAGTGTTCGCTATGGGAATACATCACTAAAAGAAACCTAACGTCCATTTTGACGGTAAATTGAATCCGAATTGACTAGAATCTCGTTAAAGCTCCCTACCCCCTGTAAATAGCGACTTGTAAATAGGGACTTGTAGGGACGTGGAAAACATTTAAGGGCCCTTCCACCCTTTTCCTTTCTGCAAATTAAATAAGAATGTGCTTAAGCAAGCGACATTAGTTCGGACCTAAACGGGATTCAGTTTGTATTTGCTGTTGAACGTTAGCCTAACAAAAGATTACCACTTGTTTATATATGAACGAGTATGTATGAGATTAAATCTAGAAATTGATTATAAAGTATTAAACGTAACAAAATTTACATGTTTTTTAAACAATTTAAAAAACTCTGTAGTTACGGTTAAACTCTAAAGTAAATGGCGCCATAACATTAAACATTTGCACATACTTAAGTACATAATATAAATCAAAGCTAGTCGAAAGATCGATTACGTAGTACGTATAAGGTAACTCTTGAAATGTCGACAGAGGGCGGAGTTTGCCTGAAGGCCATATAATAGTACTAGTATATCTATAATGAATGTTTTGATTCTATTAACATTGACATTTTATTTCATCCCTTAGACGCTACTAATATGTTCTTTTATATATAACTTTGTTTTAATATCTCTTTACCACTCGAGAAAATTATATATTTAATATTTTAATTTCTTCGCTCGTAATGACGGACGCAATGCCTTCAAAAGTCGTCCGTAAGTGAGGAACGAAAAAGTCTTAATGGACAATAGGTTCCCTTAGCGTATCCTGCCATACGTGATACGGCGTGAAACTAAAACATATATATGTAGTATATGAGTCTAAACTAAATTTTCGTGCTTTCAGGACATCTAGTTAGTGAGTGCTAAAATTAGGTAAAATAAGTTTAAATGTCTTGGGTATCTATTTCAAATTGGTGTTTGAAACTCTAATGCCTAAACTTCTACAAATGTGCTGTGTTTTTAATGTCTTCGTAGAAGGTATCATTGGCAATAGCATTTAGAGTCTAGGACGTTTAATTTAAATAGATTTAAGCATTAAAATTGTGTTATATACTATATCTTAATTTTGTTAACTGGATTGGGTAAACATACCTATACATACAAAGTACTCGTAGTAATAAATATATACAAAATATATTTAACATTCATACATAATAACTTACTTAAACAAATATTATTGTATACAAAGAATAAATAAGCGCCATACAAATAATTTGGCTACGGGTAATATTGACGGAATAAACATAAAAATATTTGTTCCTACGAAAACATCGATATAACAAACACATTTCAGGCTATTGTTATTTTTAGATAGTTTTGATATGCCTCGATGTGTTAAAGAGGTAATGACCGGTACAATCGGTTGGCAGTTCGCAAACAAGACAGGCGCCAGTACAAACATCCACAAGCTCAATTAGTCCTTGCTTATCGACGTACATCTTGATTTCGGTCTTTATAGAGCTGTACGTATAGATAATGAATACGTAGAAGTATTTTTTATGGTTTTGTTTATTTTTTTCTTCTGTTTATTTATAGTTCTGATATCAGAAGTTGAAAAAACAAAATTATTTTAATATGTGTATTTTACGCTTATAGCAGAATAGGTAATGATTTGAAGAGGTTTTCTAGTCAATAGGTTTTTTAATCACAGTCTTAGGGAATATTATATACACATAATGGAAATTATATGTACATAAACAAATGAAAATTCGATAAAATATATATTTTTTCATAATCCAACGACTTTCAAACATTCTCATAAATTATATTGAAATAATAAACCTCTGTAAGACAGTGTAGATATTCTTTAAAGCTTTAGATATTACTATAAATTATATTTTACAATATTTAATGCACAAATCAGTTTTCGACAGAAAGGTATTTCGACAGTATTTATGCTGCACCTGGTAATTTAAATGGGAGGCTGTTGCTGATTTCCACATAAAGCACTTTTCTTTTGACTTTGCAGTTCCAGACAAAATTTTGTTTATTTCATGTTAGTCCGTAGTACAAAATTCAGAAGTATATTTTATAATAAGTAATACAAGGCACAGAGCGTGGAAAATAAAAATGTTGACTCGAGTTATATAGAAAATCCTTTAATCTCGTAACTTCTTTGTAAACAGTATTTTGTTGGAAAACAATGTTGAAATAAGATGCCAAAATAGCATTTTAATGTCTTGTGAAAGCAATTTTTTCATTCTATTTATATTATATTTTTTATTATAGTAACATTTTAAAATTGAACTTATATTTAAATTGTTATAACAAAAACTAAATGTTAATTAATTTGTTTATGTATTTATAGGGGACCTACATAAACATGCGTTTATATGTTAAATAAGCCTCTGCAGTAGGAAAGAAAAATAGTGACCAATGAATATTGCTATATCACATGAAATGGTTGGGGTCCGCTACTTAACACACATGCCTCAAAAATTAAGCGGAAAATCGAGAGCAGAGTGTTTTATCACTTAACTAACAATAAAATTTCAATTAAGTTCCCTTATTTATACTGCACGATAAATAACCAATCGTGAAAAGCGCTCACACGAATGGAACTCCTTTTCGTTTGTTGTAATAATATTACTTGGCGAAAGTTTCGCTCAATTTGCAAAGTCGTATCTTCTTGGTTTTTATGCTGTGAAGTTAAATTAAGGCGAAGTAGTTTAAAACGAGGTCCTTCTATAACCAGATCTTAATAGAATTAAGTTTAAAATCTATTTAGTATTAGGTAGGTATATGTTAAATATACAATGAGCTATGAAGAAAATAGAAGATTTTCAGGAAAACATTATTGGGGTAGTGAAAAAAATGTAATAGAATACGAATCTGGTTGAGCACAGTTGTGTCTAATAAATACTTTGCATTGACATATAAAAGTTTAACATATGAAACATCTCAAAATTCTAATGTTTAGCTAAACTATAGAAAATAACCACTGCCTATGCCACTGCCACTTTATGCCACTTTGCCGCTGCCACCATGCCACTTTATACTTTTATCTTATTATAGCAGGTATTCCTGCACAATAATGCATAAAATATCATAATATTATTAATTGAAGCAATTTCATATAATAATGTGACAAATCTACATAATAATATAAACAAGATAAGATAATTTTACATTAAGTACAATGTGAGTACCTAACTAATACAATTAAATATAAGCATCTTCTACGTATATAGTACATTAACGAAAACAGAATACGTTCAAATCTAAGCGAACCTTCGAATAATAGAGGCACAACTAGTAGGTATATTCAATTATTGTTATACGATCCAATCCAATCAACTTGATACACTACACTAAATAGGCCGAACAAACAATTCGAGAGTTCTTGTAACTATGAAAACAAACAATTACCTTAAATGGTAAACATTCTTCTAACTAATGTTGCGTTCTTAAGAGTAATGAATGAAAGGGCACGAAGCAACACTAAACCTAATGAAGGTACTCGCACTCGAAGGAGTTGCGTAATGGTGACGATGATGATCATATAAAATTTAATCGTATAGTTCCAGACCTACGGCCTACAATATGAAAGAAGTAAAGGACGTATTCCACATTACAGTAGGGTCCCACAGTAACCCTATCTGGCCCGTCTGAATACACCCCCATTTATTTCCACGCGAGCGTAAAGGAATGATATCAAATTTGAAGAACACGCTTCTGTAGGGAAATATAAAAGTTTACATAAACATCATTCTGTCTTTTTAGTGCGCGGTCTATTTGCTGTTACAAGCGTCCCGCACAATGCGTGCGGATACACTCGTATATCAAACAAAATTGACCGAAACATAAAATTTTCCTTTATGTTTATATTTTGTCACGTACAGTTTTTATCTTTCGAGCATTTTCGGGTTGGTAATGAGGGGTTTTTT
>FASU01043340.1:659-12617 GCA_001486225.1 Heliconius pardalinus sergestus
AATCACCCTCTCTTTCTCTCCGTATCAGTATTATATTATTATTTCTGTATATTAGAGACTTGAAATTATGAATAAAAAATATATATATTTTATATTGCACTAAAAATATAAATAAGAAAAATATTACAACAATAAAAAAATCATTTCATAGCGATGGATTATGAAAAAGATCTCTTTTAGTAGGCCAGTGAAAGTGGATAATTATCAAATAGCTACAAAAAAAGAGGAGAATGCTAACTTAGTTTTTGTGAAACATACTGAACTTTTGTGAAACATTTAAAAAATATTATAATTTTCATTGTTTTTGGGATAATTGTAGATACTTAAATATATTTACTTACATATGTAATTAAGAAAATTTACATAAAATAAATACAAAAATATGTAGACATGAATATGTATTTGAATGTACATTCTCATAAATTATACGAAAATATACGGTTTAGAAATATTTATAAATATTTAATTACACAATTAACCTTTAAATGTCAAAAAAAATCAGATACTAAATACACAACACAGAATCAATTCAAGATAAACACACGTCGAATACACATTACTATTGAAAAAAAAACTATAAGCAGAAAAATAAAGTGAAAATGGAATTATGGAAGAAATTATGCTGTGAAAACTCGTTTTGCCTCCATTATTTGGATTTAGTGCTATACGGCATTCTTTCCCTTGTGTTAGTTGGGTTGTTCGTGTATTATCATGTGTTCACATAATAATAAATGTAAGTAATAAACACTCATCAAAGTTTGTAAGTAATTTCTTAGTTTTTATCAAAGGTGAAACGGTGTAGTTTCTAAATGTCTCCATAGTTGTGGTATGTGGGGAACGAATGTGTCTTAATGGGAACGGATTGTCTTAACAACAGATTCTCAGGTTCCCTCGGCCTACGCTACTATGTGCGAGATACAGCGTGAAGCTAAAAAACATTTGTATTTACACTAACTTCTCTTCATTATAGGGAGATATGGTCAATTTTCATAATAATCTGATCTCAAGGTTACATACGCGAGTAGTCTGTGATGCTTTTTGTAAACTTAAAGTACCAGTTAAATTATACTGTCTGATTAAGAAAATCTCTTAAGACAATGTAGTTTTTGTAGTTTATCTTATAATTACTATATATTCAAATAAATATAATTTACCTAAAGGTAAACAATGTGTAATTTTTTTGTGGAATAAATAAATCTCTTTTATTACTATTATTATAAACGTCGTTATCGTATAAGAAAGTATATGAGGTGGCTGAATTTTGGAAAAAATCCTTTTATATAAAATTTTTCCACTTTTTCTTTTATCGAAAATCGAAGTCACGACCGTTGTCTACGATCAGATATCATTTTTAACATATTATCAAGATTTAAACCCAAGGTCTGCATACCGTGTGACGTAAAACATTTAATAAGCTAATCTTTGAGATAGCACGATTGTAAACAGCTAAGTGTAAATACAGTCCATTCGTGGTACAGTAGCTTATGTGGAGAAGATTGATTTTGAAAATATTTGTAGTGGTATACCTAGCTATGGATCTACGGTATGGAAATTTACATTCATTTTAATTTGTCAGAGGTCTTCGTGAAATAGTGGCACAGCAGTAGTATCTATTAAAATTGTATGTTAATTTGGGAGGAAATGGAGAAAAAACTTTTTCCTCATTAACTTTTCATTATTTTTATGTTGATGATTAAAGGAATAATAGTTATAAAGAAATTTCGTTACTTATTTTTTATACATTGTATCTAATTTTCGAGGTGTGTCTCTTACCAAAGTGGAAATTGAACCCACAACTGTGGTATAGTCTGACACTATCTTATTGCACCACGACGACTTCTATTCAATAAAATTTAAGAAATATATAACAGTAGAGCTATATGTAGAGCTACATGAGGAAAATAATATGTCGCTTCTGATTAGCGATTGTCATATCCAATTAGCATACCTCAGGTTTATTTTGTCAGGCTCTTATAGGTAATACCGTCGTCTAGGCCGTCGTAGCGCTGTGATCTCACTGTAAATACGATGGTTGTGGGTTCGATTCCAATTAAAGGAAGGGTATATAGACATTTTATTATACACCTATCACATAATTTTCCACATGACGAGGTTGGCTGGTAGAAAACGTTTTTTGTTGCTAAGCCCGTCTTTTATATTTCTTTAAATCCTGTACAACATAGTATAAAAAATAGAATTATTTCTATTTGCACAAAACCCCATTATGACAATCTTTTCGATCATATTATACGATGACTAAAAGTAGATAATTCCCTGTGGTTACCTGTGGTACTGGTTAAATATATTACGAGGCCTCTGAGTACCGAATATCATATATAAAATTAAGTAAATAATTTAATTAAATTTATCATGCAAATATCGGAAAGACACCTAAAAATAAATTAATGAACCTTCACCTTCACTTAGTGATATTATTTGGAAATTAAATACTAATATAATATATTTTTTACAGATATCTACTATGAAATAAGAACAAATGGCAAACGAAGCTAATGTCGCAAAAGGCCTTAACTCACCCGAAATACGATCGAACACAAACATACCGTACGCCGACGAATTTGTAGAACTTGAACATGTAAGACCCGACGAACCAATACGACCGACACGTCACCGAGATGTAGAGAAAGGAGAAATGAGAGAAGAGAGAAAGCTACACGCATCAGATTTAGGTGCTATACATTCACCAAACAAGGATACTATAATTGTTGATACTCCTGAAGGAGTTTTATATATAACTTTAGATCCAGATTCGTCAAAATCATCTAAGCCGACTAGTCCAAGCACTCAATCCACGGATATATCTGATTTCTCTCCTACTACTTCGAGAGCTGCTGGAGCACAGGAGTCTAATGATTTAATAAAGGAAGAGAAAGAGGTGGAGCAAAGAAGGGCGAGCTTAAGAAGGAACTCTATATCAATGCCGACGCTACCAAATTTAGAACTGTTGCGACAAGAGTATATGAGGAACACGCAAGATCAGGTATGTTTTTTTAAATATATATAAACAAAGTTAAGATATAGAAGGAGATTAATTATCTCGGTTTCTCCCATTCCTTAATCAATTTTGAAAAACTCTTTGAATGCTCCTGCACACTTTCTAATCTATAAATATTTCAACGCCGAATTTCAAGTCTCTAAGTCCAAAACAACTGAGACCTTTGAAATTTGACGAAACAACTTTTCGTCTGTACGCTGTCTATCAATCACCGAGTAACGAAAGAGTTTTATATGTATATAGATTTAGATATCAAGTTTATTTGTAGAAATCGCAGCAGCTACGTATTACGTTAGATTAGAGCCTTTGTAAGATAAATAATGTGACTGTTATTTTTTTGCCCTTATGTAAAATTATTTACATAAAAATACTCTGAACATCATAATGAAACTCCTATATTAAAAAAAGTTTTCATAATTTTTGCTTAAACATTTTTACTTCTATAACCTCATAGCTGAAACCTAATGTTTTAATTGTCTAATTCCTTTATAACCTGTAAGTTGTCCATATAATCAGCATTTGGTTTCTTATCTAGGATCAAAATCTTAAAGATATTTGCTCAATGACTCTTGATGACGAGTGTGTATGATAATTTAAATGACGATTCTGATTGCTAACATTTAAACGTTGTTTATTTAATACTTTGCTATCTTACGTCGGTTTTTATCTAACTAAATGATACCAGTAAATTTGATGAATAAAAGAAATTCACTTTAGTCTTAGTTTTTTATCACAACAGTACTATTGTCTGTGCGCTAATTCTATTAAATTTTGTTTTAATATTGACATTTTAAATATTACTTAGTGATAGTGTATTAAACTTTTACGTTATACGTCAAGATTATATTAATTTGCAAAACGCATCCTTGGGCGAGATAAGCGTTATCTATAGAATTAAGTATTCAAGTACATAATACAGGAGAGACAATATTGGTAAACAAATTTGAAATTAGTTTGAAGTCGACTTCAGAAATAGCAATGAGAGTCCGAAAGAAGCCAGATCTTCGTATACATATACCTTCTTATCCTCATGATTACGTGGAAATGCCTCCAGGAACTAGAAGACTGATATTAGAGGCAAATAGAACCCCAAACGACATAAAATATATAGACGATGACGACGATGAAACAAAAGTAAACTATAATGTTGCTAGTCCTATAGATTTACGATCAGCAACTCCAGAAATTAAAATAACAGAAGTGATATCAGATAAGGAAATTGTAATATCGCCATCCTCCAGTGGGGAAAGTACTTTATCGTATAATAGAGATTTGAAAAGGGCATCTTTTTCAGTACCAGAATTTTTGAACAATTATCACAGGCACAATGTGAGGAGTTCAAGAAATTTACATGTAAGTATCCAGATCCAGAGAGTATATACGAGTAAAATTACACAAATATATTTTATTTAAGTGGACTGATTTATAATAATTGTAGTTGATGAAGTCTAGACATTATTTTATATTTAACATAATCATTATCCATCTAAACTGTGAAATTGTAAAGGAAAATAGGAAATATTTAGGTATTAAGATAAAAATTCTGAAACATATGATTTAGATAAAATATGTAGATGTAGATTAACGTAATCTATTGTAGCGTGCTTGGCGATGGCTTAGGACGTGGTCGATGTATGTTGTCGACACATTTTGGCCAGAGAATTGTAGATGAGGGACAAACTCTATAACTACTTCACTGATTTTGGAAATTCTTCCCCGATACAAAGTTACATTATTCATTCACATCATATCAATATGAGGCTAGTCGTAGCCGACAAAACGCCGCAGGTTGTGGGTACGATTTCCACTCTAGGAAATAAAAAAAATAATATTTTCATTTACTCGCTACGGTAACAATGCAAAGCGTGGCGTTTAGTTCTGTCTCTCAACACGCAATGCCTCTAGAATTCGGAGGAAAGTGGAGAACGGCAGTGTCTTAAAGGGAACGGAGTGTCTTAATAGTAGGTTCCTAGGTTTTCCAGGTTCCTCTGCTTACGATGTTATGTGCGGTTAAGTTTAAGTATAGGTACATGAACAGAATAGTCAAAATTGTATCAAAACTTGACTGGTATACACTAATCAAAATTTAACTAATGGTAAAAATTAAAAACAAAGTGATTTATTTACTATTTCTCTTTTACAATTATGTTTGAGAGATATAAAAATAAAGATTAGATAAACATTCATGTAGGTTATCTTTTAACAAATAAATCATATAATTGATGTTATCAGATCTCAATACCTCATTTGATAACTCAATAAACAAAAGTTTTCACATATATATACATATATACGTACATATATATTATGTAGATATTTAGATATGTTTCATAAGATTACAAATTGCAATCATTATTTTTTACAACATAATTAATAAGAGCCTAAAATATTTTTTAACAATTTTAATTATTTTAACTAACAGACACCGCACAAATAAAACTACTGGACCTAACAGTAAGATAATTTTTCTAAAAAAATATAATTTTCCACTTGAAATCTATGCAAACAATTGTGCGGGCGATGACTAGTATTAAAGTAAATTTGATTTAAAAATTAGCAAGCGAGATAAATTCATAGCCAACATTATTAAACAGGATGGTCTTTATCCGTAAGTTTACATAGCTTAAGAACTGTTATCAGTTTTGAGAGAAAATTGCGACTAAAGATTACATTTCCTTACTAGTTATTACATATGGCTTCGTTCGCGTGAAGTAAATAAGAGTTATGGATGTACGAGTACAGTGCGTTACATGAAAATGATTAACTGAAAGAGACATCTACTCTATAAACTTGTATAAATAGAGTATGCAACAACAATATTTTTTAAATTTAAAGTTCTTGAGATTAATGCTTTAAAGTATACAAATTCTTTAGCTTTGTAATATTTTATAGATGTAAGTACTGATAAATAATATGTAGAGCAGTTTAGTGTCAGGTTACACTGTTCTTCAAGTTTCGGAGCCCAACGCTGCGCTAGATTTTTTCAAAGTTGGGAAAAAAACATATTTTTTACATATAACAGACGGACAGGAAAAAACTAAACCTAATAAGAATTTCTTACAAGAACAATTCAATAATTTTTCATACACTTTTTTATTTAAATGATCGGCAAGACGAATAAATGTTACTTGGGCACTTTAAGACGCTTAACGAAATTGACCGACCACATCCTCTCGAGGGAGGTGCGGTTTCGATATATTTGTATCTCAAATCTTTTGTTATCGATTGTTCTGTTTTTATATATAAAATATAATAAAATATCAAATTATTTTTGAGAACAGACATTCTTAAATATTTTTTTTAAGAGTGAAAGAAATTTATTTTCTAATGGAAGTTAATGTAGCATTTATTATAATCTTAAATAGCTAGAGATGCTATTAACGACACCGTATATATAAGAGTTGGTATTTCCAACAAATTTTTCAGACATTTACAGCGTGTTGAGTAGCTGAGCTGTACACCTGTACGCTGTCTTGATACCACTTTACCGGTGCGAGGAAACGAAAATAATTTATTTCCCCAAACGGGAGTCAAACCAACAACCCTCGCGCTTTCTATTAGATTACAATTATATACAAAAACTTTCAAATGTTGGTGTCAATAGAATTTAGTTGAATTTAATTCTATGATATTTGTATACCTACAAATATAAAAAAATATATAATATTATAATAACATCATTACTTATTACTAAAAAATCATTGTATGTATCTTAACCAAATATTGATCGTCTCGTTAAAGTTGATTTTATAAAAAAAACATTTGCTCGATGAAGGCAGGTTTTTTATTTTAACTTTTTGCCAGCCATAATTGAAGTTTGTATAAATTATAAGAGTATTGTAACTAGAGACCCAACCATGGTTTCGCCCGATTGAGCTACACGATTCTTTATTTAATAAAGATTTTGACCAAAATGGGTTGACTGATGTTTACTGCTCGATACGCTACGTTCAATTTTTGAGATATTGAGATTGGCGGAACTCAACGCTGTACTTTGTCACGTTAACAGGGCGAAGACTTGGAAATATTCATTCCCACGAGTGGGAATCGAATCAAACCGTCGCATTTACAATCAGTTGTTTTACTGCGTTACGACGGCTTCGATTTTCTCATGATTCTTATATGGATACGATAAAAAAATAAGCCCATCACTAATCAGTAAGGTCAGCCTGAGCGTCGCATGTCCTATTTGCCTACATACGTAGTGCCCGTGATCTTCACCAAATCTTCTGTATTCTCTCTTACAAATTCCCTCGATTTTCTTCTACAAAGAGTTTTTAACCTAACGTGTCTTACTTTTTATTTTACCTGCATTGACCTTTACTTCTTCTAGGTAAAAAAGTATTTTTTTTTTTACTTTAAAACAAGTGTAGTTTTGATCATTTACAGTGTACAGTGAGTGTAGCTTTGATCATTTACAATATAATAAAGTGCAATAAATATACAACTTAATAAAGTGATTTTTATTTTAAAAAAGAGCATTTCTAAAGATTTAATGATATAAAAGTTTTTTAAATGTATTTAACTGGAATTGTCTCTTTGTTTCGATAGTTATAAAATTGATAGTTAATGACATCGCGTTAGTAATATTAAAAATTAAAAGACTGCGACTATATAAGCCTATTTTTTTCCAAAATCTTTCTTATCTTATCTAAACATTTAAAAGTGAAGTTAAACCAAAAATGAAGAACTCGTATTCAACATCACAAATGAACAATGAATCTCGATTCAACGCGTTCGCGCAAACTTTTAAATATCGTTCGCCTTTATGGATTGAATCCGATTCAGACATAAGCAAAAGTGGGAGTGATAGAGATAGTGGGAGTGGCATAGAGCGTCTCAACAGTGATGACAGTATGGAGTGCAGTTCCAACAGTTCTGACAGTATCAACAATTTTTTGGACAACAAGGTTGATTCTGTTTTGTTTTTATTTTCTGAATTATTTTTGATATGATACCTTCGAGTCGTGGCGTAAACTGTGAACAAAGCGTGACAATTGTGGGTTCGATACCCACACATAAATATAAATTATTTTAATTTCCTCGCTGGGCCTGGGCTAAGTGGCGTTGAGTTCCGTTACTCAAGACGATATTTTTACAATTGGTAAATTTGATGGTGAAAACGGACGAGTATCTTGACTCTACGTTCGTTCTGCCTACCCTGCATTATCTGTGATGGCAAGACTAGGTTCCCAGGTTCCCTCTGCCTACCGCATCAGTATGGCATATAGGGCCGAAGCTAGAAAAACATACTTACATATGTCCCTATTATATATTATTTACCAGGAAATAGCAGCACTATTAAATAATTTCGAGGCGTCAAACCGGAAATGTAAGAACAAAACACATAAACTAAACTATTGTTTGCATTGCCAGTTCCAACTTGATAACTCACAAAAGTGATATAATTATAAATTTATAATATACTAGCTTTGTTATTGTGACTTCTTCTGTATTGATATTTTTTTGTTTTCCGCTCTATAAAAAGAAAAAACTTTAATATGTTTTTTTCATTAAAATATTTAGTTCTCTAATTATCGTGGAAATGAAATTCCAAGTGAAATTTTACATGTGGGTAGTTAGGGAGTGTAGGGAGAGAGGGTTTCTCGAAATTCTACGAAAACGGGAAACAACGGAATTATTCAGTTTACTTTTTATTTAAAGTCCATACAATCTAGAAGTGTGCTACAAGCAACAACTTATATTCTATGATCACAATGTTTACTCAAAAGTATTTTCAATCATCCATTTTGTAGCCCTCTATCGACAAAATATGAAGCTATAAACATATTATGTAGAGAACTCTTCTATCTATCGTGCGCAGCTTACACTATATAAACTAGATGTCACTAGAAGTACTTTGATGAAATAACTTGTACAGATATTCATACTCTTTTTTGGCTTCACGCTGTATCCCGCAAATAGCAAGGTAGGCAGAGGGCACATAGAGTTACGCAACTAGCTTCTTCACTTTCTGCACAATTTTCAGTTGGCCCTGAGTGAGATTTATTTATATATATAAAACTATTCCGTTACTCACTAACAGACAAAGCTTGGACAAATCTACTGGACTACCTATACTCTCTGTTTAGGGGCTCACTAAAATTATGATTTCTTTGAAAAAAAAAACAAGATTTTTCATTTCAAGTTTTAAAGTCCACGCAAATTTATTTAAACACCTGTTCTTGTAAGTAAGCTAATCTTTAAAAAAAGTTTTTATCATTAAATTGTATTTTGCAATCCTTATATAATAATGAGGATAAAGTTAAAAAAATACGTTTCCCACTGACGTCACGGTGCGGTGACGCACTTGGGACTCTGCTTACCATACAATCAATATACACGACATTAGGTAGTAGATTCAAATTTCCTTCGGATATTTACTATGATTAATTAAGTTGTTTCTGCAATTCAAATATTTAATATTATTTATAAGGTTTTGTTAACTGCGGCGTTGAGTCCGCTACCCAACACAATGTATCTTAACAGACGACAGAAAAGTAAGAAAAGAGAGACAGGTCACTAAATTCTTTATGCCAGCACCAAAAAATCGTGAATACAAATATAAATCAAATCCACACATTCAATTAACAAGTAAGACTATATCTAATTAACTATGTAGGTCCATTTGTTAATTGCCCAGTACAGAATGTACGGCGCGAAGCGCGGCTATGACTGCATCCCTCTCACTAAGGTCAGATATTTTAAAATATTATTTCATATTTAAGAAAGAATAATAGTATTACAGAAAACATACAAAAAAATGAACGCAGCGGGATTTGAACCTGCGCCTTTTGTTTACCGTCCAAGCACTCTCGCCACTAACCTATACGTTCTCGTCAAGTTACGTCGAATTGTTTATAGATGTGCTTACAATTTATTAATGTTGTTACTTGTTATATTAAAATCTGATAAAGAGACGATTTTACTTATTATTTACTTTATTATCATTTAATTTAGTAAAGTTTTGTATAAATCATTTTATATAGGAGTGTGAAATCTAGGATATCGTACAAGGAAAAATTGTAGTAAGTTCGATTATAAATAATTTAAATTAACATCTATAGCTTATAGAATTTTTTCATTTCAAGAACATACGTGTAATCCATAATAATCAACCTGTATGCATATACGAGTACCTGCCATTAACATACATATTATACTTACTTACTATTCTTTAATACACCATTTTGCACGGGGAACCTAGTATTAGGACATTCCGTTCCCGATTTTCCGAATTCGTTAGACATTTCAATTCTTCTGATTTCTTCGTCTGTTAAGAGAGGTTGAGTGGCGAAACTCGTCCGTACGTTTTGTCTCAGCACCAGAGCGAATGGGAATCAAACCCATAACCTGTTGCGTTTACAGCTATACTTTGTGCCACGACTGTCCTCATATTTTTTGTTTTTTTCTGCCACTAACCACTGTAACGAATATATGTAGAGTAAGCTGTGGTCAATAGCCTCGTTATCGCGCAAATATTTGCAACCGAATCTACCTGATAATGTTTCTTGAGCTTATCTGGGTTTTAAACAAAAATTATTTATTCAGTTCAAGGATCTCTAATCCTTAACGATCTTACTTATGTAGGTAAAGGAGGAAGTCCCCCAGAGATTGGTATCTGGGGCTTTTTAGGAAGATAAAAAAACTCGTTCGAAACATGTATTTTATCATATTGAATGTACATAAAAAATAATTGAAAAAATCAAAATTGTAATTTTTTATGAATACTTAAGAGCTGTCTTGAAAGATATCTTTTTATAATTACAGCAAGTAAAACAGGCGAAAAATCAAAGATCTTATTTTGATACGAATATAAATATGGTTTTACCCTTAAAAAAATTATAGTAAAATTGGAATTTACAAATACTAATTCTGAACAGTTGAACGTTGCTCAAAATGCATTCTACGTTTGTATAAGCTCCATTTACATAAGTGGAGATCGAACCCGTAACCGTCTCTAATACTGTCCGGTGACTAACAATTGTGCCATGATACCTTTAATTCCATATATTTGATAATTTATCAACTCTATTAAAATAAATAAATATTTGTTTTTCTCATACAAGATAATGAGGAACAAGTAAGTCATTTGCTTCTGTGATATTCATTCAATTGTCACATTTAAATATAATTTTAGTTTATTACTGTTAAAGTATTCTTGTTATTGTGTTTCTTAAAATGGATTTGAAGTCGTTACGATCTATATACATGGTCAGTGAGCTTATTAGTTATAAGAATTAAAGCCTTTTATATATCGCTCATTTGGATTGGTTTGGTTATTTGTTAATAGTCAAATGTTTAAAGTGAAAATTCTCGAATTGAATAGAAAATAGTGAGTCCAACCAAGTTACTTTATCACGGATTAGCGGATCTTTGTTGTCATGTCTGAAGTAATTTCCATGTTGGTTGGTGAAATCTAATATTTCTTT
Source organism: Heliconius pardalinus sergestus (assembly GCA_001486225.1). Taxonomy (NCBI): domain Eukaryota; kingdom Metazoa; phylum Arthropoda; class Insecta; order Lepidoptera; family Nymphalidae; genus Heliconius; species Heliconius pardalinus. The sequence goes on from FASU01043340.1 coordinate 12,108, forward strand.
GTTCACAGGTTCCCTATGTGAAGCTAAAAAAATCTTTGTAGAGTATAGGAAAGATATACGGATGCAGTAAATTGTAGAGAAATTGTAGAAATTTGTTGAAAAAATTATAATGAATTTTAATCAATATTGAAATTTTGTGCAACTTTCAATGATTCCTTCGTGAAAAACATATATATCATAACCTAAGTGGCCAACAATCTATAAAATATACGTATTGTAAACAGATTTATGGTTATTATTAATTATTATGAATAGGCAAAAGCAACAAACCGAAAAAAAATTGTTATATTAGGTATATGTAGTAAACGGCTTCATAATAACCTGAACTTGATATAATTAAATAAATATTCACAGATACCAGAACACCACCAGAGTTCAGCATCAGTATTCAGCGATGGAGAAAATCCAAACGATGAAAATATACTCTCCGATGAAGAACGTGCCAAGTAAGTATATTTTATAGTTATTTATTTACTTAGGAGAAAATAATTCACGTTTTATCCCGCATAT
>FASU01043484.1:0-12472 GCA_001486225.1 Heliconius pardalinus sergestus
AATTAAGCTTTATTTTAAACTACAAAGTTTTTGTTTATGTGAAAATACGGGCTTAAATATGGCTATCGCTAACGATACAATATGCTTGTAATATAAGTATTTGATATTATTTCATTGATATAATTTTTCGTTAAGAGAAACTACGTTAACGCTTCCTTTTTGTTAAAATAATTATTTTTTATGAGTCTCTTAAGCCTACGCATATGTATATATTCGTAAGTATAGATTTAAGAGGCACCTTGAAAATAGTTATTATTGTTTATTATTTAAGAGTCATCGTATGCTGTATCTTTACTTACTCCTATATTGTAAAAATTTGAAAGAATTGTGAAATTTAAGCTCGTATGTAAACTAAAACGGACAGTAATTCAATTTTAGCAAACGCATGTGTAACTCAATTCGCTTCGTCTCTACATCAAGTTTCAAGTAATTTACTTAATTGAAAATTTTCAAGAAACTCACTGTTAGTTTAAAAAAAAAAGGTTTTTCTCTTTATTTATAAAAAAATAGAAGAAAAGAAAATAGAGAAGGCTCCAAAGCTTATTTGTAGTATAATTAATAAAATAAATGAAGCAAGTGCAAGTGAAATTTAATTGTTTTTGAAAAGAAAACAACGATGGCTGACCGATCGAAACTATTAATAATTTAATCAAATTTTAAAATTTAGTTCAAGTTATAAGAAGAAACTACGGTTAATCTTTAAAGTCTCTTTTGGTGTGGCTCCAAAATAAAGGTACCCGTGTATAATATGTCAACATGGAAGGTGACGCCAGTTTTTTGGATAACAGTTATTATTAACAGTTGAATGATAATTTCCATTCTTGCATCTTGTCTTATCATTGCGGGGAACTTAAAATAATTTTAAATAAAAACATTCCTCCAAACACCCTCACAACCAACACGTATCTATAAAATTGTATAAAGGGCATAGTTGAGAACTATATGCAGAATACAGACCTAAAACTGTACTTACACGAGCATAACCGGGAACAAACACTTAGTTTAACTATAAATAGAATTAAAATTCACTTCATCTGAGTCGCAGGTGTGTCCTTAAGATTTTCCCTAATCAATGGCTCGAAAGATCGAGAAGCAATTTCTTAGCGCGGGTTTACTGCCGTCAGGTGCATTCTAGTGACCTTCCTTGAAACTTTCTAAGTATATAAGAACGTATATAACTACTTTATACATTCTTTTACTTTTATTCGTGACTTTACATAGTAGATATAGTGTAACATTGTTTTTGTACAAAATATATAAAATCAATAAAAATAAAAAGAAAATCATGACCTCAAGTTAAACCGAATCAACTTGCTTATAATGACGTCTTGTTTTACTGAATAAAATAAAAATTAATTGCCTAAAACAAAAACACAACTAAAATATTTTAATCTACATATAAAGATTTAAGTAGCTTTATGTGTTTATATCTAGTTATATTACAGTTACAGTGTATTTGAAAATGACGTTTGAAACTGTACAATTATAATTGGCGCTTCGTCCTCGATTATCCAGCTTCCCGGGGATTTGTTATGATCGCACTAATTGCTGGCATCCCGGTCGAGGTTCGTTCCTTCCTCATTAACGGCGTGACGTCAGGAGCGGGATCGATTCTGTTTAAAGGTTTAGTCAGTTTTTTTGACTATATTTAGATTTTTTAATTTAGATCTGGATTGTTTTTTTCAGGGTTTTAGTTTTTTAGGAAGCGCAGTAAAGAGTGGTTGTTTTTTTAAATTTGGTAGCATATTATGTGTCTTTGAAGCATTGAGTGTTGATTGGCGTAACTCAACGCCGCGCTTTGTCTTATCTCTTAAAGCGATAAAATGATAATATACTTAAATATTTAATTTATCACAGTGGGAATGGAATCCACAACCGTCGCGTTAACAGGCCTCAGGTTTATTATTAATGATTAAAAACTATTTAGGATAATAAAAAAAAGTATAGGTACCTACTTTTTTATCGGATATGATCTCACAATTTTTTTTAATATATTTTTCTAACAAAAAACATGTTTCAACGGACAAATTGTTATTTTAAAAGGTGGCACTTTTGAAATTTTACAAATATATTTGTATATTTCCCTAAAATAACCATCCAATTTCATATTTTTAGCTACGAAAGGATCATTCTTCCCCAAAACAATCCTATGACACCCACGAACCTGAATATCCTTTAAAATATTGATGAAACTAAGCTCAGCTATCCTCCACACAATATATTTAAAAGCAATTCCAAAACCGTGTGTAATCCAAACTCAGCCATACGCCATCAGCCATTCAACGGCGGGCCGTCCCGCGGGGGTCGTTGCTACCCGCTACCCGCTAACCCGTCATACCTGCTGCGTAAGTGTTTATTTTTATGAAAATAACCCGCGGATATTAGTTTTGTTTTGTATTTTAGTTAAATCATGTTCTTGTTTTTAAATATTAGTTAAATGTTATAGTAAACTAAATAAATGGAGTATGTTGAATTTTGCGCCAAATTATTGGAGGAACTTGAAAACTGGCGAAAGAGACTTTTACCTTTTTTTCTCATTAGAATAAATGCTCTCACCACTTTCTGCTGAATTAATTCTGGAGGCATTGCTTGTGGTTGGCGAAACTCAAAGCGTTTTCTTGACTTCGTTTCTTTTTGAAATGAAAGGCTTTCATTCTCCCAGTGGGAATGGAACCCACAACCTGTCACATTTAGAATCGCACACTCGTACCACTGCCACAAGGGCCTCAATCGGTCTTATTAATATTATATTATTAAAAGTAATCCAGAACGTTATCATTCAATCTGCTTTGCAAAAGCGTATTACTGTAAGCACAGAAAACGTGCATGCAATTTTCCTCCTCTATGTCCCGGAATAAAATTACCATAAATTTTTTGTAAACATATTTGAATACGATTTGTTGCGAAGATTAAACTGGAGGCCATTTCCATACATATTTACATATATGGTTATTTATTGCACTATGTACTCTTGAGGATATCGCTAGCTTGATTTCGTTTCAAAGACATAGTAGAACAAAATTTACCTATGTTTATATAAAGTAGGGATATACGAGTAAATTGAAGATAATTTAAATATTTTCTGTTGATGTTTTGTTGTATTTATTGTGGAGCAGAAGTTATCTTATCTTTGGAAAGTCAAGAAATCAATGACAGTATTTAAAAGAGTTTAATATATCTATTACAGTATATAAATTTGAGTATATAAAATATAATATACCTTTATAAATTATTAAATTGATGATTTTAAATAAATACTTTTAAAACAAACAGCGCTGTCATGAAGGATTTGGAATAATTTTGACTGTAAGCGTAAATGATAATCATATGTGAGCTCAAAGTATACTCGGGGGAGTTTTATCTCTCTGTGCAAAACTGATTGGACAAAACGTGTCGTTAGATTTTGATGTATACGTAATAACTCTACTAAGAGTGATCTCTCACTCTTACTAGTGTTAGTAGAGTTAGTAAAATGAAGAATTATCAACAGCTTCACATTGTATACCACAGATAGCAGGATAGGTAGAGAGCATCTAGAGTTAAGACACTTCGTTCTCCACTTTACCTAATTAGTAATAATAATATTGCAGCTAAATAAAATTAAAAATGAACCAGCTTACCCCCATTACCCGGTTTATGTTCCTAGATGAACTAAAACTACAAAAAAGGTCACTAAAACTAAAACTATTCCCACCAAAAAAGTTTTTGAAAACATAGCGCAAAAAGCATACGGAGGACAATTTTCCTTATGGTTTTAATTAAGCCGGCACTAACCTGCGCCATTTTTGCGCTCCCGCACCGCTCGTGCAGATTGATTAAAAGTCTATGGCCCATGCTTTATAGCTTGTGCCCGTTGTTGAATACGATGCGGGATTTTGTAAGCTTTGAACTTTTTTTTTGTGTCACTCAGTATCTTGGAGGTGGAAGGAAGGAAACAAATTGTCTTGTCACTCCGTTCTACACATTGTGCTCAATTTTCCAGACATTTTTTATTGAGTGGCAGAACTCAATGCTGCGCTTAGTCATTTTACCACAGCTCGGAAATAAAAATATTTTTCCCTTCGAGTGGGAATCCAACCCACAACAAGATTTTGTGTATTTTGTAATATATGCATGCGTTTTCTGATTACATGCTATTATTACACGTTAAATTAAAAAAGATAGAGTTGATACTCCATACTGCATAAATGCACTATATGTGTAGAGAATAACGACCTTTCACTGGGTTCTGTTTCCAAAAAACGTCTGAAGTTATATATACTTCTGTTACCATTAAGACACTTCTATTTAATACATCCGCCGAATTAACGAGACATTGTATGTAGAATGGAGGAACTCAACGCCACGCTTTGCCTCGTTGCCAGACCGAAGAATTTATTAAATATTTCATTAATTTTCGTTTAAATACTTCCCCCGAGTGGGAATCGAACCTCGAACCGTCGCGTTTACAGTCAGACGCTATTCTACCGAGCTTTCGAAAAAATACTAAATATAACATTGCATACATTTTAAACGAATTTATAACATAAGACGACACGTCTTATTTTACCAACTCGCAATATGAAACAATGGAAACAGGTTTAACCCTAGTGCCGCTCATGTGGCAACTAATTTATGGTCGAGGTGGGCACCCGCCCCGATAGTTACGGCGGACGCTAATTTTGACGGACACGCTGAAAGTTGCCTACGGATTAGCTAAACTAAAACTATTTGTTTTTGAAGTTAAGATTTGTGAATATTTTATATTTAAATTGGCTGTATTGAGGCCGTCGTGGCGCAGCGTACAAGAGTGTGACTTTAACGCAACGGTTGTGTGTTTGATTCCTACTTGTTTGAATGAATTATTATTTATTAATGTTTTAAGTTTTCGCACTGGTGTTGAGAAAGCCTGGCGTTGAGTTCCGTCACCCAACAACGTCTTATCAAATTTCATATGAAAAGTTTTATTAAAATATCTATTAACTCAAAGATCAAAATGCAAAATGAGATGAAATTATCGATGTAAAAGAAGCACTGTAATTAATGATCATCAAAATAATATAATAGATATATAGAAATATAATTCTAGGAGCTCATAATTAAATGGCATAATCATGTCTTCTGTGCGGTAAATTACAAGATACCAGCTGCTACTATTTAAAAGAGGATATTTATTTTACTTTAAAAGTTAAGATACTTCCGTTTACCACTTTTAATTCCTAATTAATCCTGGCCTAATTCTGGAGTTACCAGAGCGAAAAAATAAAAATATTAAATATTTCGTATCTTCACATAAAATTCTTCTATTTCATTAAAATGATATAGAGTTATAGACTAAAATATTTTCAATGGATAGAAACTATTGTTTTTAAGATTTTTAAGTGAAATTATAAATTGTTGTTATGGTTAGAAGAGTTGACAGTCAGTACCATTATTTATTTCAATTATCGTTAATATGTGAAGTCCCAAATATATATTCTTTTCTGCTTTAAACATACCTAATGTTTCTCAATTATATGAAATGATAAAACAAAAAACTATATTTTCCGTGTCCTGCATTTTCTCTTGAGAGCCGGATTGTATATGACATATGGGGAGGAAAAACCAACGCTAATACAACTTTCCTACTATCATTCCGTGAACACGCGATTCTTATGCTTCGAGCAATGAAAAGAGCGGAGAAATTAATAATATTATAAATATAAATTTTGACCAAGTATGTTGAAAATTAGCTTGAATGTTTTAATTTGTGGGGTTTCAAGCATCAAAAGACCACGTATTCAAATATATGTGTTCAGGGCGAGAGTATCCAGCTATAATTAGGTAGTTCTTCTGCCCGTTTGTTCTTTCTTCATATAAAACATGCTAAATACTGCTCCTTCTAATGCGAATGCTTATTACAATGAGTACTGAAAGATGTTCAGGGAGGTCCGTTCTATACTTTTCGCCCATTTACGAGATATTATATATGTACTGAGTGCCGGAACTCTACGGTGCGACTTAACTTTGTCTTGATACTAGAGCGAGAACGTAAAAATAAATCCGATAATAATAAGAGTTTCTCTGAGTATAAATTGATTCCACGACCATAGGGCTTGCAATCAGGCACGTATGTAAACATGTAATTTTACATAAAAACAATGGCACCGTAACGTATATTTCATAGCTGTACCTAAAGATCTGCTAAGGTGTCTCCATTTGTCACGTCGGCGGATCATTTAGTTGATACTTTACAGACGTCGCTTGAGTGATTACGGACAATCGAGTGAGTGGACGCGGAACGCAATATACGAGTATATCATACTGTGTTAATGATATCTGTGTTATATACGTACATATGGTTACCCAAAATATTTGTTGGTCTCTAATGTATTAATGTATTGTGGGTATCTTGTTATTATTAATCATCACAGCGAACATAGTGCTAAGACACTCTTTAATTCCACGCACTGCTCAAATTTTGGAATATTGAGTGGTGGAACTCCACGCAGCGTTATATATTAGTACATTTATTCGGAATGTTTGCAAAAAAAGTTAATATGTCGAATAATATTAATAAGTATTTCAGTGTATGACGAGCAATGATATAATTGTAAATATTTTTTAATCCTCTCGAATATTGCAGGGTAGGCTAAGAAATTAGCGTCCTGCAATTTGTCTAATTAATCTTATACAATGCAAAGATCTTTAATTTTATTTAATCTTATTTAGTTATCATCCAGAGAATCTCACAACTCTTGCCTATGTTAATATTCCCTAAATTCTTGGAATCATATAAATACCTATAGTGGTATTAAAAACTGACCAAGTGTCAGGTTCCATTTCATTATTTATATAAACCATCTTAAATATTTATTTTATAATTTTTCTTTGTACATCATCTTTGAAAATTTCAATCGTAATCATCACAGTTCATGAGATACAGCCTAACGACAGACAATCTCAATATTTAAAACTAGGAAATAAGCAAGAAAGATGCTTGGTCACGGTCACAATCTGTATTCAGTGGGAAAACAGCAGCTGAGGTGTCTAAACGCCGATGACATGGCGGAATGCGCAACTTCACAGCTTTATTGCGGTTCTTATGTTATTTCTTTGTATTTAACTACCAATGAACTTTGTACTGTGGAAGTAATAATGTGATCTATTACTGAAGTAAATAATAGTATCACGCTTTTTTTCTATAGCTATAACAAAAGCAACCAAATATTTAGGCACTCCGTTCCCCACTTTCCAAGACATAGTGTGCTAAGGAGTTCCCTGCTCAAAGAAATAAAAATGACTTATTCCCTTGAGTGGGAAACGAACTCACAAACGTTCTGTTTGCAGTCAGAGTCTCATATACCTTTTATGTCTTGTATATTTTACAAAGCAAGCAGCAAGCTAATGGTAAATAAGTTCCAAGCTTGTCCAAGATCGTCCAAGGACAAGCTTCCAATTTATAGCTTGGAACGTATTAAAATCAAGACCATTTTTCATATTATGTTCAAATGAAAAATATTTTTATTTTAAAATAAAAAATATCTTTAGTAAAATTTTAACCCATATTCATAACGCTCATCAGTTTGTAACTATTTCACCAAACACTCTTTATCTACCCGCCTAATTTTCAAGACAGCGTGGTGGATGATGGAACTCAACGCCGTGCAAGAAGAAAATAATTAATTTCCCGAGTAGGAGTTGAACCCACAACCGTCACGGTTTTTCGATCAGACGCTTTGCCACTGCGGTGTCAACTTTCTTATAAATAAGTAAATATAAACATTATATTTTGTTAACAACAACTACCCACTCAATTCAACTTTGAAATTGAAAACAGGAAGTATTTCAAAACTCTACATAAAATTTGTCTTTCATTCTGACAAAATGGTTTCACAACACAATCAGCAAAAGTAAAAGGTTGCCCCCAATAAAAACATAGAGCATTTTCATTGAAAATAGATGAATCGCTTAGATATTTAACCCTAACGTTTATTTAGCTATATGCAAAAGTGGGAAAATGGAGATGTTTAAGATAAGCTGGTATCTACGTAAAACCAATTCAGTAGCATGTATATTTATTAAAAATATATACCTAGATACCTACTTGTATAAATGGCTAATGGCTATACCGAATTAATTTATTAAAGGTTTTTTTATTTTTTTGTAATATTTGATGCACAATATTTTAATATCAATTTAATTGTTTTATTTTGAATATTCACAATAGGTTTTTACATTACCTATAAAAAAAAATGGTTAAGCTTGTATACATTTATATTTCATTTAACAAAAGAGAAATAATATAAAAAATTGCATTAAAATTGAATTGATGCTTAATTTATATCTAAGACAAAATGTAATAATAATAATAATTTATTATGTTGTATGTTGAACTGTTATATCTGAAAATGTTTGAGAAAACTCCTTCGGCAGTATTGTAAACGTGTTATTAACGCCATCTATTAGATGATATAGAAATATCAAAAGTGAACATTATTATCGAAGTATATGTAACTAAGTATATTTAAAATTAACGTACACTTAAACTTTGAAAGTAATATTTACATAAACTGTTATTATTAATATATTTTTTTATAAAATACTGATATTTTTACTATGGCAATATAATTATCATAGTATATAAAATGTCAAAATATTTTGACTTTTAGTGTTTGACAGATAATAACGCGCGGTATTGCGGCAAAGTAACCTAAAAGTGTTTGTTTTTAAATTAATTTTCCCAATAAAAAATATTTTATTACGTATTTTAATATGTTGTAATATATAAATGCTAAACTTTTGTTGAAAATTGTGGCTTATGGTTTACTTTTATAGTGTTTACAAAAATAAACAAAGCTAAATTTAAAAGAAAACAAATATTTTATACTTATAAAATTTATTATTAAGAATTTATTACGTACATAATTATAAATATTTTATATTATATTTTATATGTAATATGGTGTTATAATTTTAAAAATAAAAAAAATAATATAAAAAATAATAATAATAAAATTTCATTTTATTGAAATAAATGTACTTTAATTGAATAAACTAACAAAATATATTTCTCATGAGCCATTATATATCATACTTAATAAGCATTAAACGTAAAATAATAACAAAACTTTCACTTCCTATAACTTATAGAATTTCCAAAATTTTCGATCGCTTCAAGATGGCAAGTGTATGTGCTAAAATTAAAAGTGACTCAGATCTGGATGAAAATCCAGTAAAAAAGCTAAAATTAACTGAATGTGAAAGTGGTGATAAAAGAACTGTAGCAACTATGTGTGGGGCTTGGAGGCCAGAGGAAGAAGATGGAGGTCTTATTTTTGTGTTTAAGACTAGAACTCCAGCGTTAAGCCCTGATCCTACGAAGGAATGTGATTATCCGGAGAACATTGAAGATTTCTGGGAAGGGAGTCTGCTAAACATCGATGATATACAGGTAATTTTTCAGATAAATATAAAAAATATTTTATATAATTAGTTTTATGCTTAACCGCAGAAAAAGATAACCTGGTTTTAAAATACTCCATCCTCTACTTTCCGGGTGAATATGAGACACTACAAGTTGATTGGTGAAACTAGTACATTTTATTACCAGAGCAAGAAATGAAAAAACATCATTTTGAGAGACTTTTTCATTTACCATTTAATGAAGATTAGTTTTGCCTACCATGCTATGCGGCAAATAGCGTTAATATGTTTTTTTATATATTCATTATTTTTCTTTTTTTATTATTTTATTAAATTCTTTTGTACTCCTTACAATTTTATATTACTTCATTGTTTATCTGAAATCAACGCCATCTATTGAAGTAAATGAGAACTAGGTACTATTGTTGTTCAAAGTGATTGCGTTAGTATATAGAGATTTTGCTAATTCACATCATGTTTTTTGTTACTTCATAGATGGCGCTGTAAATATTTTGTTAGTAAAATTATGTATGCCCCTTACATCTTAATAATAAAATATATATGTATTTATTTCTATCGCTTTATACAATTGCGTGAACATTAAAAAAACCCATGTTAACTAATACCTACTTTATAAATGTCTTTATTGAGCCAAATAACAGCAAAAGCTGGTTTTGTTCTCTACTAGAGCGAATATTTGCGTGATGAACATTAATTTTGTATTATCCGACGATGGAAAGGAGGGTTAAATGTTTAAGCGCGTATGTATGTTTGTATGTTGTCTGTTACTTTGTTTCCTTGTAACTGCCAGTATGTTTTTGATAAATAACAAATCGTTGGATTTATTTCAACGGGACGAGTGTTACTGGATATATATTAATTTAGTTTATACAGTCGAGTTTTTTGTTTTGTATATAATTCTCATATTTACTATAATACTACGTATTTACTATAATACCGCGTTTTTTAATTTTATACACAGTTTCGCCGGTCCCAAGTTTTTTTTTAAATGAATAAATATGAAATGATTGATAAATATCAATTACCTACCTATATCATTAAAGAATATTAAGTGTAACAAAGTTGTTGCTTGTTTCACTATTAATATCTTTGCTATCCATGTATGCGTATCTCCGGATCTACAGGATCGAATTAAAAATATGCTACATGACGCTAATTGTTTTTTAAGTAACCGACTGAACTTAAAGTGCCATATATATTTGTACTATCCTTACCTAAGTATTTTATAGATATTGTATTTTATGGAACTATATTATACATTGACGCTATTTTCCCACTCGAGCAATAGAAAATACTTTTCTTAATGTGAATTTATATAATAAATAACTGTGAACATTTCTTTTCTTTCTCATATTATGTAATAGTTAAGTGCAAGAGAAAACCAATATAGTGTTCTAATAAAGTTGATAAAAGTCTAAAAGCCCGCTGCGAACGCACCATGACGCCGCTGGTTTCTTTCTAATGAAAACCTTGTTAGACTTTAGTTTGCTATTTTTATGTATTTATAAATCAATTTTATGTTTTATAAGTACTTATATCCTTTTGATATAATTATTTTTTACTAATCTTTGGTTCGGTTCCCACTCGGGAGTAAAGAAATATTAAATATTTTCATTTCCTTTCTCTGATAAGGAGACAAAGCCCGGCGTTGAGTTCCGACACTCAACATACTGTGGTAAAGTGAACCTGAGAATCTTTTGTTAAACACTTTGTCCACATCAAGACATTTCTATTCCCCGCTTTCCGCCGGGGAATATTTCCGAAATTCTAAAGGAATTTTCCGAAATTCTAAAGGAATTTAGCACCGCGATTTTAACTTCAAATAATTATTAAAAAGTTAACGTAAATTAAACAAACTTTTTTTTCGAATGGACCAAACTACTCTGTGGGAAGTTTTTATACATATAGCCCTATTTTCTGTAAATTTCTTCCAAGTGGAGAAATGTAGGTTCGTACCTACATTTATCACATGTTATATTACAATCAGACCGACATATAATATAGTTTTTGTTTAACATAGTAGTGGAAATAAATTAAATATTTGGATTAGCTAAAAAGCAGCAATAGCAGCTCTCATCCAGTAACATTCACTCATTAATTCATTTTTGGTCTACGCATTTTAATTTAAAACCAAGTGATACTTGAACCATTTTTGAACGAATTTGTTCCGTTAATGAGGGTCACTTAATTAATTTTCCGTTTCGCTTGTTAATATAAAAGCGATTTGATCCTCCTTTGTTTTATTCATTGTGGCTTAAAATTTTAAGCGCTCGGTTGGTTTCAGACGAGCTGAGGCCGCAAACTTACCAAATGTTGCCATCTAAAGTAACTTATCTAATGACGAGTTGATATTTTGAAGTCACTCTTAAGACTTGTTATTGGAAGTGGAATGTTTGTACAAAATTGTTGAAATTTGGGTTTCTGATGCCCTAATAATTTGTAATATTTGAGCTTCCTAAAGATATTGTAAAAAAATATTTTTTTTAACTGAAATAACACATTGCAATGTAAATAACCTCGATAATAGAATAATTGTTCGAGCTCATATCTTTCTTTTAAGCTAGTTTTTGAAAACCTCAAACCCCATAATCGGTGATTTTGAAAAACACAAAGCACAGTGCAGCTAAGCCATAACCTCTTGATAATTGAATTTGTTGATAGAGGCTTTTCCCAATTAGGCTGTTAACTGTGACTTTCGATACAATGATAGATGGTCTCATTAATATTCCATATGCCAATATTTCCGTTAAATCATTATTAATGTTGACATACTTACATTCTAGTAATTTAGCAATCTTCTGGCATACGGTCCTTGAAACATCACTAAGTCACCGTTAGTCCGAAATGTAGTCGAAAAGACCCTAAGTCCGGATTAACTTGTCCATAATAAATGGAACCACGGAACCCAAAAGCATTCGTGATTCGTTGAATATGAAATTAATGACGGATTAGGACGGATTTCGCTAGTTGCATTCGACAACGCTAATAGGGATTTACCGTTTACCCGGTTGTTACAAATATTTGAAAACATTGTTGTTATAATGTCAAGCAGAGGCAAAGGTACCTA